>JBCEWC010016880.1:0-12837 GCA_038996855.1 Solanum aculeatissimum
AATGAGTTTGTACGAATTCTTGGTATACAAGCTGATTGGTAGACCCAAGAATTGAAGCCTACCGTTTTGAGATATATTTACACGATTGCCTCATGAAATACATTATGGATTTATTAAAGCCACCAAAGTTGTTTTGCTGACAGTTAGAGGTTGGATTCAGTAGAAGTAGGTGGGGAGAAACAAATACTCTCTTCGTCCTATTTTAATTGTCATAAAATAAAATGGAAACACTAAAAAATTTGAAATTAATTACGTTGATATTATTTCTTATTCACTATAATTGAATTTGATGTATTAAGAATAGTTCTATTTTGATCATGTTTATCCGTGTATTGACTATTGATAGACAAATGTCTTGCTAATACCATAATTTACTATATGCACTAATATACACCCTATAATACTAAATAAGACGTACAACTAATATACACCCTATAATACTAAATAAGACGTACAACTAAAATATGTATTGATTATACATAGACTAGTACCATCAGTAATACATGTATTGTTTTCTCTAATACATCGAATTCTAAAATTTCACTAAAAAGACTCAAAAAAAAAAACTTTTTAAAATTCTTACTCTAAATCAACTTCTACCCTTGTATTCAAGGGGTGCAAAAAATATAGAAATACACTGATAATAAAATACCTTATAATATATAATTTTTCACTGATGGATTCATATGAACATCCTCCTCCCCTCCCACATCTGCCCCTACGTACATCCAATCAACCAAGCCACCCATGTATTTTATGCACATGAAGTCAATGGTACAATACAAGTTACCAATTTTTCAGGTACGAGAAGTCAGTTTTGTCATGCAAGTCCCAAGTCCAATTGTAACCTCAAAGTAGAATTCATGACACAGCCATTCAACATAATCATCACTGAATAATACGTTCGATACAAACACAATTGCTTCAACAAGAACTATGCTTCCGCTTTGTAACGGTCCGAATTTTTTCAAAAAGGTAGAGAGATTATTTTCACTACCACTAAAGACACAAATTTTTATCAACTTCCACTTTATACAACACCCCCGCTAAGCAGCAATTAAAACTCATCTCATAAGAAATGGAGTCGTATATTAACTACTTGTACAGAACGGAATACTTAGGCATAATAGTTATTACTTAGGGTAAGTTCACTGATAATGAGAAAATCTAGTGATTTGAGGTATAAGTTGATGGTCGAAAGGCAAAGCCTGTCGACTGCGCCATCAGTATTAGTGCACTTGAGTCTGCTAGACTTTCCTCTGTAAAAGAAGTGAGCCTAATAAAACAGCAATGCCTGTTATGGCAATTGTAAACAGAAGCCGCTTTTTTGAGAACTCTTGTGGCTGCCTTCTTGGAGGACCACGATCTCTTTCGGCTGTGTGTGTGTTCCTTCAGAGAAATCAAAGAGCAACGAAATGAAAAAACATATACCAGAGCACTTGACATGCAACAGATAAGTTATGGTATTAAAGTTCAATTGAGTGCACAAACTTTGGTTCCATTTACGGGTTTGAGAGGAAATGGCAAGAAATTCATTTCAACAAATGAACTACAAACAGATTGCACTGTGGTGAGCAATTATAAAACAGACCACAATGCTCAGCCTGGGAACTTTGAGTCTTCGAATTTTCATTCTACATTAAAAATCATACCTCTCCATCTACTATTTTAGAGCTTTTAGCATAGACCATTGCATGATCCCACAACTGCTTGTTTTCTTAGTCACTGTTACACTAAACACGGGTTTCTTATTTAATACACTATAAAGACTAGTTAGTAGTGACAATTAATGTAAAGCCCCTAGCTCTCAACTTGGATTCTAAATACACAGACATGTCAACTTGAGAGCGCAGAATCTAAACACGTAAAACATCTTCTGTATACGAGAGAAAAGGAAAGACTTCCTCCTGATAGGTTCATCAGTTTTCTTTAGTATTTTTATTTTAAGATAAGGTTCATCAGTTATTCAAAGAGAGGATAAAGTTGATCAAAGATAAAAAAAAACTTTTAGCTTGCTGATTTTTGGGGCTTGGGCTGATTAAATTGCCCATATGTTGACCAATCTATGTTTTAAATTCAATGCCATGGATCATTTTAAGGGCCATCACATACTAACAGAGGTTATCACAGTTATTTGAGTTGAAATATGTCAATGGATGATGCTATGAAGAATATTAGAAAGAGAATTGCTAGTTTAACATGGGGTAGCTGAAGAAAAAACGAGACTTCTTTAATCAACGTAGAGAACAGATGAAATCACAGAAAAAGATGAAGTTATGAATCAGAAAAAAAGAAATAAACAAGTTCAAATGCAAGATTAGGACACTTTGGAGTCTGTCTTTAAGTAGCAATTACGTAAAAAGTCTATATATTTTTATATCTTCTGTCATTTAATCTTATTGCCTCAGGGATGAGACATACATACTGGTTATTATATCTTCTGTCATTAACCTTAGTGCACATTTTTAGGTCCCCAAAAATAATAGAATAAGAAAACCAGGGAATAGCATGTTTGCAATGGGAGTGGAACTTGATCTAAAGAATATATCAACAGTGGATCTTACATATTTTGATAGAGGTAAAGTTGAAAAGTGGATCTTACATATCAACATTATAAAAGACCTCAATAAGAGAATATCCGTAAAAAGCCGTTTAAGCAAATATTTTGTCTTTAATACCTGGAAGATTCTGCAACATTACTTATGATTCCATTGCATCTACTTTCATGAACATCTCTTTCTCGGAGTCTAATATATCTGCTACAAAGATGACATAATTCTGTCCGGTTCCCACATACTTCCTGGGGTCAAGGCAGTGTAAATATCACATCAATGAGCAAGATGCTATATCACTCTCGAAGATGCCAAACACGAAACGATATCAGAACTTTGATATTTCTTGTTACCTGATGCTCGAATAAATCAATTGCAGGCAAAGGAAACTCGCAATACTCGCATGTCACAATCCTTTTTGGGCAATTTTCACCTCTATGAACAGCCAAAATCTCACGATCCATTGTCTCGCTACACAGAGAACAGGCAACCTAAAAATATACAAGTACAGTAATAACATCAAAAGGTATATCTTAGCCTACAGTGTTGCCATCTAAACTACAAAAAAGAGGGAACTGCATACTATCCTCTGCCCCACGGCAACCATAAACTGCACTCTCAATAAAAAATGAATGGAAAAGTGGTGAGAAGCATTTAAACAACATCTTCTACATATATATCCTTGAGAAGAATTAAAAGCTTTAACCTAAATCCAGTACTCTAAAGATGGTTCTCTTATTCAATATCCCTAGTACTTATCCATATGTAATTCTTGAATAGCAAAGGCACGAGCCAAAACATGTTGGGTTCTCTAAACCAAACTAATTCTTGTTTGCTCAATGGTTGCTAGCAGTCTGTTCTTAAAATGCAAAAGTTAAAAACTAACATTAACGTTACATGTTATAAGCAAGAAGACAATAAAATAATACTTGCTTGGTTGCTCTACGGCCTTACTACCTCTAAATTGTGTGATAGATCTCAGCATATGCTTTAGGCAAATTTCCAAAGATATATTCAACTAGTTAAAGCATAATGTCATTTGTTGTAAGCAAGAAGACAACAAAATAATACTTTCTATGCAGGCTTAGCACTGTAAACTATTAACAGTCTCACTAAGTTTGATACAAGTCTGCTGTGAGGAATCATTTTGATTTCACCGATGGCAGAGGATTCAAAAGCTTGAGATTTTGCTAGGAGTAGGGGCTGCTCAAGTGTTCAATCACAAATGCTTACATGTTCATGTTGTTCATCACTAATCAAACCTCCCAAATTGTTTATAAAAAAATCTAGGATGGATCACATGCAACACACTTCCGCCTCCATGATCTATACGAAGAATTTAGTTGCAAGGACTATCACCAAAACAAAACTGAAGAAGGCCCATAGAAACCTACACAGCAATTGAAATCAACAGGCAAATCCCCCTTTTTATTTATTTCAAAATAAAAGGCAAATGCAACGAGAAATTAGAGTAACACTAATTGAGCAGTGGAAGACCACACTCATCGAACTTGTTTTTCCACTCAGTTTCAATGAAGATTTCTATAGACCCTCTCGTGCCATTCCAGCTTGCAACTCAACTATGTGATGACACGTGGCATACAAAAACTTGCAAGTTCTAAGATCACATCACCTAACGAGCAAATACTTATTATTCCCATCTTCAGATTGCTTAAATTACACTAAGAAGTAGATACTTCTAGTTTTTCTAACATATAGGATTATACAAGAACTCATGCCAAAAGAGGAGAGATGGTGAAACATGCGCGTTCATGTTAGATACATCTATTCATCTTTATAAGCACATACTTCTAGTTCTTCTTCTTCTTTATTTTAAGCTTGTATGGTTTATTATTGGTAGTTGAAAAAAAAACTGACAGGGTAAAAACTTTTGCTCGAAAAAAACAAGCGCGATTTTCCTTGAGCCGAGGGTTTATCGGAAATAGCCTCTCTACCCATACAAAGGCAGGGGTCCTTCCCTAGGCCCCACTTGTGGTATTACACCGGGTATGTTGTAGTTGTATAAGAAGAGAACCTACATTATACATGTTTACAAGCATATACAGATAGACAAAATGATGTACAGATGCATTCATGTAAACAGTATCTACATGATCAGCAAATGGATTGTAGGTGAACTAATGAATGTAGACATCTATCTTCAAATGAGTAACATATATTGGGATCACAAAATACAATCATATTCCTAGTTGTGCACTCCTTGCACAAAAAAATCGAGAATAAGTAAAGGATAACAAGAAAAAAAAAATAGTTTTTCCCATAGTAGGATAACTACCCAATCCATCACTGACAAAAGAGTATAAGAGGTCAGACAAATAAGGCCACTTACAGGAGCATGAGTGCTCAAGAAATGTTCCTCTGCAAATTTTTTTGGAACCATATCCTCACAGATTTTACATTTTTCAAGATTCCGGGAGCAGTGAGCAAAATGAAGGTCGATATTGGCTGAAGGAATTGCTCTGTCACTGCAAATATAACCATCCAAATTAGCAGGTGATGGATGCCACAACTCAGAATAAACAGAAGGGTTAAGCATCAAACAATCGAAACATATAACAAACATGATACTATTACCCATCCATAAATGGTCACAAAATAATACACGTATCAAAGATCCTTACCCACAGAATCTTCACTGATTTCTACTCTTGCGTAAACTATGTATCCTTTTTTAAAACCATGGATCAAACAGTTGATAATCTAGGACAGTTACAAGTAGTCCTAGGAAAAGCAACTTTCCAGTAATATAATTTTCCTAATTAAGCTAATAACTACGAAAATTAATCCACCTTTCCTCTTCCTAGCTATTTTTCCAGCAAAAGAGTGCATTAAATAATACCCAGAAACAAACATCGTTCGAATTAAACTTCCGATAATTCATCAAAAAATCCCCAAAAAAATTAAAATTCAAATGAAATTACCAGTGATTGCAGATGCTTGTGGCTTGATCAGAAGCTACAGCCATTACTCCGCCCCAAAAAGATCCACTAAAATCTCTCCCTTCTGATTAAATCTATAATAAAAGGGAAGATAACAAAATTGAATTATTAACAAGCAAATTAATTAAAGACAGAAAACGGAGTTAGGTAAGCGAATTGGGAATCAATATTAGGTAAAACTAATTTCCAATTTGCAAGGAATTAAAATTTAAAAAAATTGAGGATTTTATTATGGTTGAAATCAGAAAAAACAACCTAAGATTCTGAGAATTGGAGTAATCGAAAAGGATCAATAGAATGATCTGAGAATAGTATTAGATTGAATAGAGAGAGACTGTTGGTCTCCGTTTAGCTAAGAAAAAATGGAGTCCACTTTTGACGACGATTATGTTTCCTTTTACTTACCGGGTCGGAGTCATATGATTGAAAAGAACTTTCTCAGTTATTTCACGCGCCGTTTCTGCGCGTGAATGCAGATGAAGTCAATCTTGGGCTTAATTGGGCTGATGGGTATATATATTGGGCCGATGCGTCTTCAGTTAAAATATGGGCTTGTTCGTTCTAGTTGGGTCAGCTTTTGGATTTGGATGTGGTCCAAGTTGAGGGGAGTGCAGCTTTTGGTGGGGAGTTACACCTTATTAGAAAGAGTAAATTTCATAAATCGCAAACATATAAAGCTTAATAATATTCCATAGCTATAGTTTGGATAATTATATTTTGTAACTATAGTTATAAAAACGTTTGTGTAATTCGCGTAGCATTTGTATGCATTTGTATAATTTGCTACACAATTCGTAGTTTTTGTATAGCCTTTGTATATTTTGCTATACAATTTGTGCACAACGTTTGAATAATTCGTTATACAATTCAAAGTGTTTGTATATTTCACTATATAATTTGATTCCTGCACAATTTTACAACACTTGTGTAAATTGTGTGAATTATGCAAAACTCAAACTGTAATTACAGCTAGATGTTTGCTACGAATCATAATTAATTCAAACTATAGCTATATTAGCTAATCAACTAGTATATGTTTGCTTATCCGCATAATTTTTCCTATTAGGGAATGGGTGGTTTTTCACATTTGTTTCATGGTAAAATCTTCAAGGTTAAAAGTTAAAAATTACTAAATGTAAAATTCATACTGCTTCTTGTTTATTAATGACTATGTTTTCTTCTTTTTTTTGCTTGGATTTGATGCACTTGCATCGAGGGTTTCTCGGAGACAGTCTCTTTACCTCCACAAGATTATGGTAAGATTTGCGTACATTCAACTCTTTCTAGATCCCACTTAATACTGTTTATATATGTTGTGGTAGGTGATTTTATAAGTCATTGCTTAAGAAAAACTAAAAGGTTAAACCATACACCAACAAAAAAAATCTTGTAAATCGATATCACTCAAATCTTATTGCTAGGTTTTGCTTAAGAAGGTGCTTTTGATGGCGTGAGTTTGTTTTGTGTTTTAAAGTTGTGTTTTTCTATGATTTCTATGAACCAACATTAAAAAAAAGATAGTTAGACAATTAACTACTTAGTTCTAGGGGGAAAAACAGTTTATTTGAAAAATATTTTTCAACAAGACATCCATTATGACTTCTCCAAATTACTTTTCTTGTTCATATTCATCAATTTCATTGTTCCATTGGCATGAAACAATTCAAAAATAGAAGAAATAGAGCGACCAACATAATAGAACAAAATAATGGAAAAAATCCAAATATAAACTAATAAATAATTACTCTTAATTCTTGTAAATTCTAACAGAAATTAAACTCTCATGGCTCCTAGCTCAATTCTACAAGTACTAATTATTACGAGTAGTATTTTTTATTAATTTGGTGTCTGATAATTATATTGAGGCCTGTCAGAAAATTTCATTTCCTTACCAAAAACGAATTCATAATCACTAATACTAATTAAAGTTGTTAATCATGCAACTTGCATTATAAATATGCACTACTAGCCTACTCCAGTTGGTCATATTATTCTTTAAAAAAAGTTCCGGATTTCTGGTCATGAATTAATATAGGAGACAAAAGGAACATGCTTTAGCTATTAAGAAATTGGGTACGTATTTTATTTTGCATAAAGATAAACAAATACGACAAAAAAATAATTCTTAGGGCATGACATGATTATCTTTCCCTTTCCAATTAAAGTACAATACGTAGTGATGATTATAATTAGTGGAAATGGGTTAATCCTAACAATAATAGTAACGTTAAGTTGGACATATAAGACTTCATGTATTGATAGTTTATCAATAGGGCACGCCATGCTGTTCAGCCTCCATACTCTTGCTTTTTCTCTCTTCTGCTTTAGGACTCAACTAATCTAAAATTACGCCAAATAATCATATTTTGAGGGCGTTTTATATCAAAAGTAATTTTAATTTTAATGATTGGAATTCAAAATTTTTAGTTAAGAATAAATAAGTTGCTTGTTGTTTCACAATTTTTAATGATCCATTTTGCGGTAATTGATATTGACGAAGAATATGTTGTGACATCATGAGACTGGGGTGGTGCCAGAATGCATATAATTTGGGACAATTAATGACCTTAATTATATATACATCTTTTTTTTTTAATAATTTTGGATCAGGCCCTTTTTATTAAGTAAAAATTTTAGTAATCCCATAGTGTAAATAACAAATTTCAATATATCTCAATCCTTTGCAAATTTACAAAAATTCCTTAAAATAATCATTATGCGGATACACTATGTTGAACTAGATTCATATGTGAAGATTCATTATATTCAAATTTCAGTTACAATTTAAATGGAAAGTAGAATTCAATCCCTAAAATTTTGCTAAACAAATACTAACCAAGTCCCTAACAATTAGGCAACAATACGTTTCAAATATTCAAAAATTTACAGATCTTTAATCTGGAACGATATGTTAATTATTGTATCATGTTTTATAATTTTGTAGGAATAATATATGAATCATTCATATGTATGATGAATCAAACAAAATGTTGGTGTGTCGTGTATTGTCATACACTGTAATGTGTTTGATTTCGTTCATACGATATGATGAATCTATTTGTTGTGTGGCTCAGAGAAAATATGCATTAGATTCATAAACTGATAGTAGTGAGAAAATAAACTGCTGAATCATAAGAAAAGATGTTGCATCATGCATTAGATTCATATTGATTATGTTAATTATTGTTTCATGTTTTATAATTTTTTTATGAATAATATATGAATTATTCATGTGTATGATGAATCAAACAAAATGTTGGTGTATCGTGTACTGTGATACACTGCAAGGTGATTGATTTGTTCATGTGATATGATGAATCTATCTGTTGTGTGACTGAGAAAATATGCATTAGATTCATAAATTGATAGCAGTGATAAAATATGTGACTTCTTTTAAAATTGGGAAATTTGAACTTGTAGTTTCATCCTTCTTCGATTTGACTTCTTCCTTTTTCTTCATGGCTAGTAAAACATGGACATGTTTTCATGAAAAGACTATAAACACCATCTTGAATAGCTTTTTCTTGCTCTAATTAGGTGAGCACAATACTAAATGATGGAGGATTAGCCATGTATATCACAATATGAACTGATAAAGAAAAAGAAAATAACAACGATTTTCTTGAATGAAAAAGAATCTGTACGAAGTTGGAGTGAAGAACATGAAGTTAACATATCTTTTTTAAAAATTGAAATTGAAAAAGAGAGTGAGATAATGCCGATTAAAATTGAAGAGAAAGAGGAAGTAACAATGTGAGCTTAATTTTAGAAGTAATTTTAGGGTTGTTGAGAAAGAGGTGGTAATGAAAAAGGAATGAATCGGGTGATGAAAGAGAGAAATAGAAAAAGAGGGATTTTGAAAATTTTTAGAATTGGTAAGGAATATTTGAGAATATGATAAAATAAGGTGTGCAATTTGGTAAAAAATTCTTTTATTAATAATTGTAACAAATCAAATGGGCTCAAAGAGCCCAATACAACCCGGTTCAGAAATGCAGAAGGTCGGTTGTTACACCGTCCTTTAAAAGTAAAAGAGAAACTCTAGGTTTCCTAAAAGAGGCTCCCTAGTTTCTCTCCCTTTTGTCTGCCGTTTCAAATGTGGCTTTCATCTCGTCGACTTTTGTTCCTCTGCTTCTGGGTATCAAACTACCTTCACCATGGTCATCTGGGTTGTCGTGTCTACAACTGTCGAAGGGCATGAACTTAATTATATATACATACATACACCATGGGCATGTGCTTTTCAGACTTAGGGCCTAATCCCGTCGAAAAGTGAAATAAAGCTCAATTATCTACTGATCATCTACCTTAAATCATGATCTTCACATTATACCGTTCTATTTAAAATCATATCCTTAGTAAACTAAAATTATGTCATGTCTTATTTAATAAGTTATCCTTATATCTACTACATCCAACCTCTCACACCCATTTATTCATACATTTGCATATCTCCTCTTTCCACACTCAAAAAACCATCTCAAATCCTCAATCTTGTCTACCTTATTTTATCTGCAATAGAAGTCACTTTCACATTATTCCGAAATTTAACATGCTAAGACTTTACAACCACATATAAGTAGATCTCGATGGGACAGTCACTTCATACTTAAGCAAAACAAAAATGAGCAGCTCCAGTTAATCTTAAAGTTAAGGGGTTGAAGATATATCCTAGGAAGGGGAAATCACTTTCTTAGTCTTGATATCTGTGCCCATATGATTTGGCTGATGATTGACACTTGTCCATCCTTTTTAGTTGGAGGTGAAAGAAAACTCCCTTAGTTTTCGTTTAAGACCTTCATTGGATGATTCAAATGTGACAAGTATCGTGATTGGTCCAAGAAATCTTGTTCACGTGGGAGTCAACTAACTAGACATTAGCTCCTACACCGAGGGAATCATAATAATTATTTCCGTCTATCTTTACTTATCCTCTATACTATTTTGGGATTCAATAATATTTGTCTAGTTTATAAAATCAAGAGATAATTTTACACTTAGTTCTTAATTTACTTTTATAATTAATTATAGTCATTTTCCCTATTATAGATAATTTATTATGTTCAAAGAGTGATTAGGTAATTAACATTAATCTTATCATTTACTATTTTTTAATTACTGTGTCAAGTCAATAAAAAACAAATAAAGATGAATCGAGAGAGTACCAACCCTTCCCCCACCCCACCTCCCCATTCAGTGCCAGAGTAAAAAATTTGTATAAAAAGTATCACAATTCAAAAAAGTAAAATGTACGTAAAGATAAAAAAGGTGTCAATATATATATAATATATATTTTCCAGTGAAGAAATGTCGATGGACACCCCTCAAATGTTCCTTTCCCACCCCTCACCCCTTGAAGTAGTATCTTTGTTTCAAAGAGAGATTGAATTTTGGGGCAGTCCAATAAACCCTCCCAAGCAACTTTGAATTAGTATTATTACCTCATTTTTTGATTACCTGGCATAGAAAAAGAGCATGAAGAACACAAGAAAAATGATTATAATTTTATTTTTACGAGTTTTTTTTTTTTTTATAAAATGTATTTTTCTTTTCTTTTTTATTTTTTTCTTTCTAAAATATTCTAAATTCCCCCTTAAATGAACATGAAGATTTGTGCTTGAAGAGAAAAAAGGAAATGAAATATAACAAGTTAAAATTTGTTCCTTACACATATAGTTCATAGTTCTAACTCGGTAAATTAAAGCAAAGGTATATATAATTAAATCTAGGGAAAAAGTTGGATCATAAAGCATGCTTGATATTTGACAAATTGATGGCAAACATGAATGTTACATTATGATGATTTGACTATGAAAATAATAACTTTTCACATGAAATCAGATCTCTAAATTTCGTTAATTACGTTTACTGTCATTTTTATAATTTTACTGTTATCGAGTCATACTGTTACACATAGCTAACTTTTCAAATAAAATAACGTTCATGATAATGCTATGTCATATATTTAAAATTTTAAATTATTTGCAATGTCCTTATTGCTGACAAATATTTTTTTTATAACATTATTGGACGGATTCTTTTATGAGACTTTATTAACATAACACGTTTTGTGTGAGTTTTTTATTTTTAATTCACCACTTTTTTGGAGTGATATATTTCATTTTCTTCTTGTTTAATCCCACTATGTGTTGGAGATAGAGAAAGGAGATAAACAAGAGGAGACAAACAAAAGACATTTTCCATGGAAATTAGGAGTTTTAATTTCCAAATTTGGTAACCTTTCTTAATCCAAATACAGATCACATGTTGGACAATTGACAAGTGGGATCTCACTTAAATAGTTTTCTTAAATTCTTGAATTGTTATTCCCTAAAATACCCTGTTTGCTCATATATTCCCTTTGATGAATAAACATATATTGATATACAAAAAAGGAAAGCAGAAAAAAAAGGGTAATGATACATATATTTATTGTTATCCCGTCTTTAAAGCAGGTAGGCTGGGTGGCAAAATTAAATTCAACTCATCTAACATATTGAAGTTTGAGCGGGTTATTAACCCGTTCATTTATTAGTGTTCAATCCATTTAAAATTGAAAAATTTATGTAACTAGGCAAACATATGATATGTGTTGACATCCAATTTTTACCCTCCACAGTACGAATTAAATATTGAGCTTTTAATTTTAAGCAACTTCGAATAATTAACTTTCGAAACACAAAAAGTATTTTTTTGGAGTTCAAATCTTTTATTTCTAATTGTGTCATATGCTCTATATTAAACATTTTAATTTCAAATGTCGCGTATCTTAATTTTATGTCTCATTCAATTTTTCATCGAGTTCTCAACAAGAATTATTGTTATTTTCAAATTTAATCGCTTCTGAAATTGACCATTTCATAGTTGAATTGATTATTTTAAGTTGTTGACATTTTAAAGTTTCTTAATTAATTCGTGTTAATTTCGTCTCGTGGTCAATTTAATCAATTTATTCAATTGATCACATTTTAGGTGGCCATATTTGCAATTGAATGGCTACTTCCACAATTTAAAAATCCCTCACCCTTTAAACCCAATTTCAGACCCAATTTTGATTCATTTTGGCCCAAATTCCTTTAAACCCGGCCCAAACCCCCTTTATTTCCCTCACACCTTCAGCCCAACCCCTTAATTCCTCCCCCAGCCCACCGAAGTACCCTCCCTGGCCCATTCTTTCAACCCTGACCCGGCCCACACCCTTTATTTCAACCAAACATTACATACATATCAGACATATACATACATCTTCCCCAAACGCTCCCACGCGCCCCCAAATTCTCCCCTCACGTCCCTCACCTCCCTCACGCTCTTCGTCTCTCCCCTTC
>JBCEWC010016881.1:0-12837 GCA_038996855.1 Solanum aculeatissimum
ATAAGGGATTTTTAGTAATTTCAGAAAAAGTTGGTATATATTGAGATTATGCATGTAAAGTATGAGATTTCTATAATGTACCCTAAAAAATAGCTAAATTTCGGCCCAGCTGGATCAGCCCATGGCAAAGAAAGACCCAACTACATCTTAGAGAATCAAAGTAAGATAAGCTCTTACTTTGAGAGAGAGAAAGCTGAATGACCCAATTACAGAGCCCATTTTTTTTTTCTTATTTTCTCTTCTTTGCAGCAAAAAAATCAAAAAATCAAACTAATTTTAAAAGTTATTTTTTATTGTATTTTATAAAATAAAAAATATATTTTATTTTTCTATGATTTTTTATATAAAAAAATTCTTTTTCAAAAATAAAACTTTTTCATGTATTTTTTGGACAACATTATTTTTTATTAAAAATTATTTTATTTTTATTTTGTTATGACTTTATATATTATATATATAAATAAAAAATTTCAATTTTTTTTTCATTTATTTTTTTCATGTATCAATTTTGTATACAAGTGTATAAACGTATATCAACATTGTATAGATAGCTATGTAATAAAGCAACATTGTATAAATTATGTATAAGCATGTATCAATATTGTATAAATAGTATGTAAATATGTATCAATATTGTATAAATTGTATACAAACGTGTGTCAATATTATATAAATGTATATGTAATGTATCGACATTATATAAATAGTGCATAATCGTGTATCAATATTGTATAAATAATTATGTAAAGTATTGGTATCAATATTTATTTGACTATCATGTATTCCCCATCTTAATAAATAAAAAATAAACAAAGTATAAGAAAATGACGCAAATATTCATTTTTTCCACAAAATAAGTGAAATGATGTCAAAAGGATTTTTTTTAAAAAGAACAATAAAAAATATTGTATAAATAATTATGTAATATATCTATATCGATTTTTATTTGACCATCATGCATTCCCAGCTTGATAAAATAAAAGAATAAACAAGAAATAATAAAATGACAAAAACAAATCACAAATGAAGTGAAATAATGTTTTTAAATTTTTTTTAGAAAAACCTTTTTAAAAAAGTGTAAATTAAAAAATTTATAAAACAATTACATTTAAAAAAAATAATTTAACATAACACAACTAAAAAAATAAAAAAGATATTTATTTAAAAAATCAGAAAAAGGGCAAATGAAAGAAAGCAAAAAAAAAAAGAAGTTGAATGGTTGCTTTTAAAAAGTAAAAAAAGGAGGAGAGAGAGAGAGGCCGAATGATACATAAATAATACATTATATAACATTAATTACCAATTTTAACACATGTTTTGATTTTGCTAAAAATAACTATATTTATTTTACCTGAAATAGTAAAAAGGAAATAAAACTATTTTCTCTTTCTTCCTCTCCCCCTCTTTCTCTCCTTTTTCTCTTTTCTTTTTTTCTTGATTATGTGTTATGTGCCGACCAACTGATAATGTTGCCTTCTCGAAACAGGGTACCAGTTCCCAGGACCAACCCACACAACTAATGTCTCGTCATAAATAATCCCAGGGAGCTCTTAGGTCACAATCTACACCTCGCTACTAGGGTCACACTCCCGCCTATAATCGCTAGTGGCTCAGTAACAACAACTCTCATATTACAAAATGTAAGACTCCCTTAGGGGTACTCTATAATCGCCTCCAGAACATACTGTGTTTCTCCAGTCACTAACCAGTAGCGCAAGTACATAAAAGATAACAGTGGTATACAGGGTCATGTATATAAGTCATAGGGAAACACATGATCATGTTTAGATAGAAAAATTCTACCACAAGTACTCAGGACAGATATAGACCACCACAGCTACATCATCCATAAATATATCAACCAGATATAGATACTAGATTCAGTGCACAGGGTAGCATGTAATCATAAGTTAGCCTCAATAGCTAGTATATTTAGGTAGCCTCAGACCACGCACACATACAAGTAAGAGTCAAGCTCAGAGTACATACCTGCCACAAGCTCGCATCCCAACCAGTTCCTTCAAGGCCCTCACGTAGCCAAAAAGTGTAAGAATCCAACTAATACAACAGTTACAACTAATATAATCTCAATATAAAACCTATAGTCCAAAAGCACCATATATAACACATGTGGATCCATAACCAGCTATATTCAACGTATAATCCACATCTCAACTTATTCACATCATATTCTACACATTCCAACTCAAATATGCAACCATTTCAGCTCAATCTAAGGTTTAGAGAAAGCCTAGCTTACCTGACATCCAACGTCTCGTGCTCCGAGTCAGTCTGCCCCAGATTTTCCCTTCATAAATGCTTCCTAGTCATGACCAACTACTACAAGAAATCCACAGGGTCAATACAATCGAATTGGCCATAAAAACTTGAAGAACGGGCGAAAATGCGTCAATCGAGCCTAAAATAGAAAAAATAGGGCTCACATCCAAAATCCTAAAAAAATTCTCAAAGAACGGTCCCCACGTCACCTTGTGTCTACAACAAAAAATTTGGCCCAAAATAGGCCCTAGAAGATCGAGAAAATGCCCAAAAAACAAAGTTAAAAACTTTACCGAAAAAATATTCTTTTCAAAACCTTCTCGGTTAAAATTCTCGAAAATCGGACAAAATCAGTGAACACCCAACATACCACAGTGTTCCTTTCGGGATGACCAATTTAGAACCAAATTTCATTCAATTCCTTAATGAAATGACTACGAAATCAACATGCAAAGTTTTCACAAAAAATGAGAGCTATAATAGAAAAAATGGAAATTTTACCTCATATTACATGCCAAATCTCGAAATCAACTTCACCACGATGTTCCTTGTGAAAATTTGAGTCACGTACACCTTTGAATCCCTTAAATGGGATAAGAAATACTCCCAAAATTGCCATGTAAAGTTTGAGAGATAAATGTGCATATATGCATTCCATAACATGAGAAAAAGACCTCTCATATCCAAGTTGCACCACGTGGCAGACCCAAGACATGCCACGTCATCTTGACCTCCTTAACCTTTTAATCTCTTTTTTGTCGTTCCAAGCTCATTCAGACTTTGATTTTTGCAAACAAACTATGTAACCTTATGAATTTCAATATTTTGGATCCAACAATGCAGTCAAAATTTCCAATGGAGCTTCCCACGATAACATGTGGGTCCCACTTATTTATATGCAACTTTTAACAAAAAGCCCCCGAGGGTCAAATAGCATCCAGACCCTCGGTATTAAACAAGGGGTCATCCTAGACCAAAATAAATATTCTGGAGCTAATCGCGCTATTAAAATTCTCATCCAGGGCACAATTCTCGAGGGCGTAAACTATTCACCAATTTTGACGGCTAAATTTGCAATCCATGATATAATTGCATCGGACATGCTCCTAGCCTAATTTGATCATTTCGATGCTAATGAAATTGTCAGAATTCACTTTGACATCATTTACTAGGACGTTACCCAAAAATTTCATTTTCCAAGCATAACTTCCTCGGTTAACTAAAAAATCCACATAACTCAACCTAACCAATAACCATTCCAACAGTCTCAACAAGTCAATAATGGGCCTAGGTCGCCATACATATGCTCAATTAACAACATGACTGCAAAACCAAGGAAATGACCCGAAGGGTCATTACAACATCTCATAAAAATAAATCTAAAGAATAATGACATTAAATACATATCTTTGTGGGAAGACACCATAATCGACATACAAGACCATGAGAGCTACTACATAGAATCCAACATAACCCCCTACGCTGGCACGAGGATTCCACTTGTCGAGTGAAATTCTGTCAACTTACGCATACATATCTTAACTTTAACTTTGCTATTATGGATCCACTAGCCTTAGCCTATAAGGGATCCTATAGTGGCACATAGTTAATGGAACAAGAGGTTGATTATGAGATTCCCTTACCGAATCCCACCTTAATGCCTCATTTGGTGCTAAGTCAATCCCACAGAATACTTTAGAACACATTAGCATAGTCATGCAATTATAACTTAGAATCATAAGTAGTATCATTAAGAGTAGCTTAACATCTTAGGATCCACTCAAGTGACGTTGACGTTTCACTTTGAGGGTCCATCTTAAACATAAAAAAGGCTTTGCAATATACTTACATCTTTGACAACATTCATAACATTGAAACTTACTTTTAACCCTTATCTTTAACATCATGCAAGGCTCGTCATGAACTTAGTCATCCTATGCAATGAATTTAACATTGCATGATTCTAGAGTATAATGTATAAACATGATAAATATATAACATTAAAATCAAGATGAAACAACCCATATCATTAATGAAAAACTCTAGATAATAAAATCATAGCAATCAACTTGATAGTCATAGGAACTTATAGTATATTATCACATTACATCATTGAAATCAAGATACCTTTGAATATATTTTAAAAATATCAATGAAATCATGCTCATGGAACTCATAAACTTTCAAGAACTTGAAGAAAAGGTAAAATAATTTATGATGGGTCTTTGTCGGTGAAAAGAACCCACAAATCAAGCTAACATACCTGATTATGACCTTAAGGAAAGGCTTAAAGAAGTTTAAGAATAATGAACTTAGAAGAAAACCATAGCCTTGCACTTGCCTTAAGAGTATTTTGCCTTAGAATATTTTGTAGAGTTTGGATTGGTGAGAATGAGGGTTTAGGGTCTGATATAGGAGGTAAAAGAATTTTAAAATGATGTAGTTTTAGACTTAGGATACGGGGAAAGGAAAGAATTCCCTTCATTAAAACTATCAGAACCCAGAGCATGACCTCATTTACGGATCATAAAATGGTCTACGGACCGTACTTGAGGTTTTGTCCATTTCAACTTTCCAATTTTTTGAAACTTGCTCTCTAAAGGCCAATCCATGAGACTCATCTATGACTCGTAGAATGGTCTACGAGTTGTAGACTAGTCCGTAGAGTGCCCCAACACTTAAAATTTTTTCTAATCTCGAAACTCAAACTACGAGGCCATTCTACGACTCGTAAACATAATTATGGGTCATCTTATTGTTCGTAGTTCCAACTTCAAAAATTATATTTTACACCAACTCCAGTTATCAAACCACAAACCCATTTTATGGTCACCCCAAACCACGAACATGTCTATGACTCATGAAATGGACAATGAGTTACGGATTAGGCTCATGCTTTTGGCCTGTTATATTTTTTGTTCCACTTCTTCTGCACTTTCTAATTTCTGACCTTACGGGTCCTTACACTTGTCTTCTACAAATTCTATATCCTTGTTCTCCTGATTGTTCTCCACCTTAACAAACTGATTTTGATAAGTTATAGTTTAATGTAACTTCTCCATTGATCCTAATTTTCTAGTATTGATCACAACTGCTGCATTCTAATGACACTTCATCATTGTTGTATTAGGATCAACTATTACATCAGGAGGATAGCTTCCAAAAGAAGAATCAACAATTTGAATAGGAATTTGATGTCCACCTGCAACCAACTTGAGTAATATTTTCTCCTCTTCATTGCAAGTTGGATTCACCATATTAGTAAAAATCTTTTCTTTTCATTATGCTTCTTGTCCTTACTAACATCTATAACCTCATTTACAGGTACAACAACTAGTTGATTCTCACCATCACCAACATCTACTGAAGCTTCACCCTACTGTTGCTGAAGATTATGAATCCCTTGTTCATCCCCTATTTTCCCATTGAGATGTGCTATTTATTAACTATCTTATCTTTTTTCTGTTTTCACTAAGTTATAGGACATTATTTTATTTATCTCGTGTTACTATTTTATTGTACTTTGAATAAGTCTCATAATGCTTTGGAGCATATCTAAACATAGCTATTAGTTTCCATTGTGTGACCTGATAGTTTTCTACACTTTAGCTTAAGTCTGGCAGATAGTTGCCTATATTTTAGCTTAAGTTGATTGTAGTTTAGATATTTAATGTTGGTTGTCAGATTCAATAAGATAATCCTTTTTGAACTTTCTCATGTGAATATTCATATGGTATTAGAGCATTATAAGCTCCTCTAAGTTAGATTCATTTAATTTTGTTAACGTTTTCTCATCGATGGCTACCTCAGTTACTGATGCTACTGCTGCCGGCAGTTCAATAGTTTCTGCCACCACTCATGTGGTGTAATTTAATCTTGTTGCTTAGTTACCTCTTAAACTACAAGGTAACCTCAATTTTTCAATATGGAAAACACAACTTGTGATGCTACTAAATAAGGATCAACTCATGGGATACCTTGATGGAACTAGAATTTTTCCATCACCTATTATCACTCAAAATAATGTTACCGTACCAAATCCCAGTTATTAGATTTGGTTCTCTCATGATCAATTGATCCAACAAACAATGATGACATCGATCGATCCTACCATTGCTCTAACTTTTGCCACAACACCATTTACAAACAAAGAGTGGGAACTCCTTCACACAACTTATGCCAACAAAAGTCATACTCACATCTTTAGCTTGTGATATCAGTTGCAGAATATCAAGAAGTCTTCTAAAACCATTGCAGAATACTTACAGGAGGTTTATTCTTAATTGATACTCTCAAAGTTGCTTGTTCATTTGTCAATAATGATGAACTTATTATCAAAATTCTAAGTGGCCTTAGCCCCAAGTACCGTGAAATCGTTACTGCAATATGTGCACGAGACTCTTTCTTTAGCTTTGAAGAATTATTTCACAAGCTCACAGATGATGAGATTTTCCTCAAACATTAAGATTTTGAAAAACCATACTTTATGATAATAACTATTGTTGTTTAGAAGTCCAACACGCCTCCACAATCTAATAGGAGTAATCTTCGCTTCAACAATCAACTATGGAAACCATCTGTCTCGACAATGGAATTCCATTCATTAGTAATCGAATTCCAATAATCAACAAAATAGGAGAGAATTTAAGCAATCTGTCAAATGTCAATTGTGCCAAAGGTTTGGTCACACACCAGATGTTTGTCATTCAAAGTCGCTAATGCACTTGCAGAGCTCATTTGGGTGCAAAACTTACTTCGTTAGTTACCTATAACCATTTCAAAGACAACAATAATTTATTATGACAATGTTGTAGTTACTTATTTATCTCATAACCTAGTGTTTCATACACGTATTAAATATATTGGTATAGATTTTGCATATGTTTGTGACCACATTCAAGCTCATCGAGTTCATGTTACTCATACTCATGCTTGTGATCAACTTGTTGATACCTTCACCAAGACACTGCCTAAACCAATCTTTGCTAGATTTCATTTCAAGTTAGGCATTATTCCATCATGCCTAACTTGAGGGGGTATATTAACTATCTTATCTTTTATCTATTTTTATTAAGTCACAGGATATTATTTTATTTATCTCTTGTTACTATTGTACTGTGCTTTGAATAAATCTCCTAATACTTTGGAGCATATCTAGGAGCAATTATGAGTTCCTATTGTGTGGCTAAATATACTTCATTACTCCTCTACAAGCCTTTATATTAAAACATCAATTGTTGTATTTTAGCTCCATAGGTAATTGGGGCTCTCATATTACTCTTAAATTCTATCTCTTTTGCAATTGGTATTCACTGCTTTTGTTTATCTTCAAATGTTCTCTGGTTTCTCTCCATCCATACTGCATGCACGTATTTAATATATACCAATTTGAGGATTTGAGCATTCTGTGTTTTGCCTTTTGTGTTCTGGATAATCCACTCTAAATGTTGCTCTCAAATATTAGCTCGATAAATGTTAGGTTCATCCAGTTGAGTAGTTTATGAAATAAGCTCTGAGTTAACAAGCATGATGCAAAATAGATAATCTCGACTCCAAATCTCTTTGACAGAGTTTACACTTCTAATCAACCTCTATGTCCTATATAGTTAATCTATCAGTGGTCAGGAGTTTGTCTTGCAATTGTAACCAAAGTGTGAATCTAGCCTTAGGTCTTGCTGTATTTGCAAACATCAAACCTTTCCAAGGAACTCAATCTCTCTCCCCAACAAGTTGTAGGTAAATCATCTTGATGGTAACTTTACTCTATTTAAGGAGATAAGTTTGTACTAGAAAGTTTTTGGCTGATACAATCTTCTTGACCAACCAAGATACCTGTTTGGGTAATGAAACTAATATGATTTGATGATTCTTGATGTAGAAGCTATGAATCCATCTTATCCAAAGCTTATCAACTTTATGAGCCAAGTCCCAACATGTCCTTGCCACTGCTACCTTGTTCCATATTTAGAGATTAATAAGGTTTATACCACCTACTAATTTGCGGAGTCACATCTTGTCCCATACTATTAAGGTCTTCTTTGTAATTGAGTTAGTTCCAGACTAGATGTAGCTTCTGCAATATGCCTTAATAATCTTTAGGATTTTAATAGGAATTACAAATACTTGAGCCCAAGAAGCTTGAATGCCAACAGGACAGATTGAACTAGTTGTATTTTGCTTGCATAAGAAAGCTTTTTTGCAGTCTAAGAGGAGTTTCTTGCTACAATTCTATCAATAAGGGAAGTCCATTGGCTGACTGACATCTTCTTGGTGGATAATGGTATCCCTATATATTTGAATGGTAATTATCCAAGGGCGAGTCCAAGCTACAGTAATAAACTCTCTTGTACTTGTTCATTTATGCCACCAAAGTAGAAAAAGCTCTTACCAATGTTTGCTTGTAGACCAGAAGCTTGAGAAAATTGTTGAAAGCATTGGTAGAGGGCCGTAATAGAGGGTTGGTTGCCTCTTGGGAACAATAGAAGATCATCTGCAAAGCATAGCTGAGTAATACCAAGTTTGGAGCACTTGGGATGATACTCGTACAATCTATTTCCCTGAGATTACCTAGACATCTGCTCAAATACTCCATAGGAATAACAAACAGACAGGGAGATATAGGATCTCCTTGTCTAAGTCCCTTAACAACTTCAAATGGCTCAGTTTCCTCTCCATTTACTACGATCGAGTAATAAACAATTTGCACACACCTTAGAATCCATTTGATGAATCTAGTAGAAAATCAAAGTGGTTCCAACATTTTTTTTCAGATAGCTCCACTCTACAGAGTCATATGCTTTTTGTAGATCAATTTTAATCATGCATCTAGGTGAAATAGGCTTTCTAGC
Source organism: Solanum aculeatissimum (assembly GCA_038996855.1). Taxonomy (NCBI): domain Eukaryota; kingdom Viridiplantae; phylum Streptophyta; class Magnoliopsida; order Solanales; family Solanaceae; genus Solanum; species Solanum aculeatissimum. The sequence continues at coordinate 9,129 of JBCEWC010016881.1, forward strand.
ATAGGCTCTCACTAATTTATTAGCCAGAATTATATTGTCAGTTATCTTCCTACCAGGAATAAATCTAGATCGTGCTTCACTTATTATGGTAAGCATAACTTTTTGCAACCTTGTAGCAAGAATCTTAGCAATTATCTTGTAAAGGGTAGAATAACAAGCAATTAGTCGATATTCTTTGATGTTATTTGGTGCAACATTCTTAGGAATCAGGCTTATCATAGTATAAGTAATTTGTTTGTATAATTTTCTTGATTGAAAGAAATCCAGTACTGCATCATTGATGTCCTCTTTGATTAATCTCCAGGTCCTTTTAAAGAAATATGCATTGTATTCATCTACTCTAGGAGCTTTATTATCTTCTATTAATTTAAGTGCTTTATATACTTCCTTTTCAGTGACATTTTTACATAACTCCACTCCTTAAGCATGAGACAAAATTGGTCCTTTTTACATCACCTGAATGTTAACAAAAGGAAGATTTGATTTGGATGTTCCGATAAGTCCTTTATAGATATCCACAACCTCTTTTCTAATTCTGTCTGAATCAGTTAGTCTTACACCCTAAAATATATTGAAGTTCTTGTATTTCTTTCCTAGAATTTCTTTCCTTTACCACTGCTGAGAAGTATTTATTGTTGGCATTTCATAACTTTATCCAATAAGCTCTTGATTTCTATCTCAGGGCACTTTCTTCAATGTTACTCCATCTTTCAGTGTCCTGTAAGCATTGTTTTTCTTCAAGGAGCAATTCATCAGAGCATTGTGCAACTAGCTGGCTTTGAACTTGAGCAATATCCATTCTAGCCTTGGTGATCTTTTATGTAATATTAAAAAATTCTTCCTTATTTAGTCTCCTTAGAACAGGCTTAAGATCTTTGAGCTTTGTCCACACTTTTGCCATCTTTACTTTTGGGCTCTGCTGGTTCCAAATTAATATCACAATAATATCAACAGTTGGATGATCATCCCAAATATTAGAGAATTTAAAATAAGTTTTGGTCCTTCGTATAACCCTTTCCAGTGTGAGTAGCATGGGAGAATGATCAGAGGTATTAGGAAGATCATACTAAGTAGTTACATATCCCCCAATGAAAGCCAATACTCGGCTAGAATTGGTAACATCCAAATAGACTAACCAATTAGCCAGGGACTAGATGTCCAAGGTTAAAGGTCACTCCTCTACAGTCAGATGGGCTAGGCTGCCCATACTCAACACCTTTCAACTCAAGGAATCCGCTACCATGTTTGCCTTGCCCAAATGGTATAAAATGGAAATATCATAGTCAACCAACAACTCAATCCACCCTCTCTAGCAGGAATTCAAGTCCCGTGGAGCCATAATGTACTATAAGATCTGGTGGTCTGTATAGATATCACAATGCACGTCATACAAATAATGCCTCCATATCTTGAGCAGAAACACTACCACCACCAACTCTAAGTCATGCGTGAGGTACTTATGCTTGTGGGATCGTAATGAGCAAGAAACATAAGCAATAACCCGACCTCACTGCATTAATACACAACCTAACCTGATATGCGAGGTGTCGTAATACACCACAAAGCTCTCTCCCTCAATAGGGAGGGTCAGAATAGGAGTAGTAGTTAGCAACTCCTTTAACCTTAGAAAAATGGCCTCTCACTCATTGAACCACACAAATGACACCCCCCGACGAGTTAATCGAATAAATGGAGTGGCAATGGTGGAGAAACCCTCAACAAATAATCTGTAATAACCTACTAACCCGATAAATCTCTAAATCTCTAATACTGAAGTAGGTCTAGGCCAGCCACAAATCACCTCAACCTTAGTCGGATCCACCCTGATACCTTCGCTGGACACCAAATGCCCCAAGAAAGTCATACATTCAAGCTAGAACTCACACTTAGAGAGTTTAGCAAACAACCTGTGATCCTTGAGTGTCTGTAGCACAATCTGGAGGTGTTGGGCATGCTGCTCTCGACTTCTTTAGTACCCCAAAATATTATCAATGAAGACCATGATAAAAGAGTCCAAATACGACCGAAATACCCGAGTCATCAAGTCCATAAATGCTGCAGGGACATTAGTCAACCCAAATGGCATGACTAGGAACTCATAATGCCCATCTGAAAGGTAGTCTTCTGAATATCCTCTGCCCAGATCCTCAACTGGTAGTACCTCGATCTCAAATCAATCTTAGAAAATACTGCTGCCCCTTGTAACTGATCAAAGAAATCATTAATACACAACAGAGGATAATGGTTCTTTACTGTCACCTTATTCAATTGTCGATAATCAATACACATCCAGAGAGTCCCAATTTTCTTTGTCAAAAACAAGATGGGGGCTGTCCAAGGAGAAATACTTGGCTATATAAACCCTAAATCTAGCAAACTCTGAAGCTGAGTACTGAGCTTCTCAAGATCTACAGGAACCATCCGGTATGGGGGAATAGAGATGGGCTTAGTGTGAAATTAACCTCTTCGCAAAATCAACCTCTCGCTCAGGTGGAAACCCGTTCAAATCTATAGGAAATACATCAGAAAACTCACAAACAACAAGTACTGACTACATAATAGGAGTCTTAGCTATCACATCACACACATGAGCTAAATAAGCCAAATACCCTGCAAATATCAATCTTTGAGACTGAATATATGATATAATACCCATCGGCACCCAACTCACTAAACCCTACCAAGTCACCAGAGATATCATTGGTATTATCAAGGTAACGGTCTTGGCATAAAAATCTAATACAACATGATATGGGGCCAACTAATCCATACCTAAAATAATATTGAAATCCAGCGTATCTAGTAGTATCAAATCAGTCGGGTATCAAAACCCTAAAAAGTAACCATACAACCTCTACATACCCTATCTATCACAAGTGAATCCCCCACTAGGGTCGATACCCAAACCTGAGAGGGAAGAGACTTGGGAGTCACACCCAAGCAAGAAACATAGTATACCGACACATAAGAGAACCTAGAACCTGGATCAAATAATGATAAAACTGACTGCTGGCATGCATACAATAATCAACATGTGATGGCCTCATCAGAAGCCTCAACCTCTGCTCGTGCCATAGCGGAATAAAAATAGCCCTGACAGCCTACCCCTCGAACATTACCTCTGCTCCTGGATCTACCACCCTTGGCGGGCCCTTTGAAACCCTGTTGAAAGCTCTACGGGTCCCAACAATCTCTATACTAATCATCCTTGCAACCTTGGTCCTAACCCTTTCCCTTGCCACCTAGTAAAAGGTTGACCTGGTGGGTTGTGGGGCGACAAACATTGCTCTGTGCTTTAGGAAGTCTGTGAGTCAATATTTTGGTGCCTTGCACCCAAAATAACCCAAAGTGGCCTTGTGTGACGACCTTCCACTTAATCTTGCAAGAAAGGAGGAGGAAGCTAGAGTTTTTGGTGGTTTCCAGAAGGCTCTAGAAATATGTAGAAAACCTTGGTAGTCTTTAGTCTTCTCTAGAGTTTTGTGGAGTATTCTAGAGAAGGACTAAATTGTAAATAGTTAGAGACTTGCCTTGTAAATATTAATTACACTTAGGCCCTTAGGGAGTAGTATAAATAGGAGGGTAATTTCATTTGTAAGGCATCAAGTAGCCAACAAGTAAACCAAGCCATATAGAAGTCTTCCTTTCCAAAAGCTTTCTTGTCTTCTTCAAATCTAGTGTTCCCTTAGCGATCTTAGTAGAAAGGCTTACT
>JBCEWC010016882.1:0-12836 GCA_038996855.1 Solanum aculeatissimum
ATGACTAATGATGCATGATTTCCAAAGAATGTTGTCTCTTGTTTTACATGAAGCATGTATATGTATATGTACATATTTTCATGGGATAAGACTTAGCACCAAGGGAGTAGGTGGCCAAATGGGGTACTTAGAGGCCCAACCTATTCCGTCAAACCATGTGCCACCATGGGTATATAAATCTCTGAAAGGGATTTCATGTCATGCTTTATCCCTTATTTAAGGGTGTCATGGGCTCTACATGGCAAGTAGGCTGGATCCGGGTAGTGGCTCGTTCGGGTCACCCATGTTGTCGGTTGAGATTACATCCCCCCTATATATGAATTTAGGATTTGCATCTCATACATCATGGCATGGCATATTGTTATATTATTCTTTGGCTACGTGCAATCCTTTCATATTTTGTTCCCTTGTCATGTTGCTTGGTCATACTTATTTGTAATATAAATTGCATGCCCGCATACTTAGTGCTTAATTGTGCTAACCCATATTCTTTTCTACATGCTCTAACCTTGTAGGGGACGAGGGAGACTTCTATATACTCCCGGACGACGCTTGATTACCTATTGAAGACTTGTTAGTGGTGAGACCTATTGTTCAAGGGCAATAACCACCATCTATCTACCTTTATTTCCATGTATTTACTTTCTTGACTTGAGGGTGAGCCTCAAAGCTTGTCGAGGCCCCGCTCATCTATGTAGAGGCATATTTGGACAAATCTTTACTCTTATACATTTTAGCTTGTATGATGGGATCTTTGCTTATATATATATGATGTTATTTAGCATGTCTCGTGATTTTGTCCTCATGTTATGATAATGGCTTGAATGTTATGTATGATGTATGACTATGTGCTATATGCAAACATGTTTGTCCCTTTCCGGTATTGTCCCCATAGCTTGAGTCCCAAGTCCCTAAATCCCTAGAGCTTATGTGCTACATGCTTTAGCTTTTGAGTTTCCGAATCGATGATGAGTGTAATGATACTATGATGGCTTGATCGAGGGTCTTCGGGTCCTCTTTTGTCATGTCACATCTAGGCCCCTATCCGGGTTATGACAGCCACTTGCAAAAAGTATCCCCCATCCCTCAAAGAGGGGAGTAAAACAACCCTAAAAAATTGGAATAACCCTTCCTCAAATAGGAGAATAACCATCCATAAATAGGGGAATAACATATACCTATGTTTGGCACATAGTTATGAGAAAGATTAAGGGCCCTTAGGGATAGTCCTCCCGTCTACAATCCCATTCATTGCTAAGTCCTCATCCCATGGGAATACATATACATATACATGATAGAAAATAGAACACAAGTCTTTTCAAATCATAACCATACACATTTAGGCTTAAAGGCCAAATCATAATTCATTTCATTCCTTCATGCATAAGAGTATCTCTTGCTAAGTCTTCATCCCATGGGAATACATATACATATACGTGATAGAAAATAGAACATAAATCTTTTCAAATAATAACCATACACATTTAGGCTTAAAGGCCAAATCATAATTCATTTCATTCCTTCATGCATAAGAGTATCTCATTCATTCATAACCGTATTGGTGTAAACACCCATAATTTCTCAAAGATCCATAGCATAGACATTTATGTTATCACATTTTTGTCATAAATAATACTTATTCAAAATCATAGTGATGATCTCAATTGGACTTAACCTAAAATAAATACTTCATAAAACCAATGCCCATGTATCTAAATGTCATGAATGATGATGATATATTACAGGGAATTAGAATTCATAAGTTAAAACTCATAATAGGAAGAATCCGTATGAAATCCGCAATTTAATTGATAGTTAAAGCTTAGAAGCCATCACCCATGCATAGATTCAAAGCTTAAAAGGACATGCATAATGTGACCTTCAAAATATCAATGCAATTCTTCATAATTGAATTTAAATCACTTTAAAATTATCATATAAACACAACCCACACTTCAATTTAACATAATTGATACTAATTTTAAAGACCCATGTTCAAAGTAAGCTTAAAAATCCATAAATTAGAGGAGATAAGAGTTTGGGGTCTTCATTGTAGAAAGAGGACCATGAATCGATCCCACATAACTTAGATAACCAAGAAGAATAAAGAAGAAATTGATTGAAAAAGAGGACCCTTCCCTAAGATCCCAGCTAATGTCCAATGGCTCACTTGAGAGGAGTTCTTAGAAGAGAGTATTTGAATAATCTAAGTCTAATGAATTTAATTAAATGAGAATAAAGGAGTATATGTCATTTTAAATGTCTAGGAGGCTTATAAAGTCATAAACAACCTAAGGAAATAACAAAAATTACAAATAAACCATTAATGAAACGAGCATGAAAATGTTGTCAGGGGTCCCACGAAGGACCATCACGGGTCGTGTGAAGGACCATGGATCATGTATTGGTCCGTGATGCTGGTCTTGGTCAAAATAAAAACAAGGATGGTACCTACTGAAGGCCTCACGATCCATCAGGAGTCATATGAGTCATTTGGGTGTCCGTCCAAGTAATGCAAGTTCCGAAACAGTAACCTTATACTTAGAATAATTTCTTGGGATGCGATCTTCATGCAATACCTCACCACAACTCATCGGAGTTCAAATGAGACCTCCATATGGACCATACAAGGCTGTACGACCCGTATAGGGTCTCCTGGTAGCCTACCTTAGCCAAAAACACAACACAATTCCTGCACAGATGGCCTTTACAAAAACGGGCATAACTCGATCTGAACTTGTAATTTGGTTAAACCTGATGCGTTGGAAATATAACTCAAAGAGCATCAATTTGATAGTTGGTATAACAATCATTTATGCCTGTGATAAGATATATGACCAATTAAAGTTGACCCTCCAAATGGTTGTTATGTAAAGCTCAGCTAATGGAATCCCTTTGAACATGGCTAGATGAGAGAGACTCATGATGATCATAAACCACCTAAACTAAGTTCAAAATTAGTGTACTTTTCATCAATAAGGTTTTACAAAGTACGGGTCCTTACAAAAAGTATTTTAGAGTTGTTGGAATATTGGACGAGTAGATTACTTGTATACCTTAGGGTTAGTAGCATATTTTATGCCCTTTTGAAGTTTTTGGGGGTAATTGCAAGCATGTGCTTCCTTTTATTTCTAGTTTCTCAATTATTAGTGTTGGCTCTTAATTTTTGTAAAGTAAACCATGATTCCCTAGTATAGGTGATGGAAACTTTCCATAGATGCCCTGATATCTCTAGTAAGCTTACGTCCTAATAGAATAGCACAACAAACTAGAGTCTATAGATGGACCTTAGCTAGGCAGTAATTGTGCCCTATAAAGCTCATCATCCATGTTTCCCCAAGACTAATAGCTAGACTCTAGTTTGAAGTTTGGTTTTTGTTTTGATCAATGACTTGATAGTTATTTGGCCTCGTTCATTGGGTAAGGCAGTATAATACAATTGTTATGTTGACTTTCTTTACTTAGTAAAGTAGTATGACACGATGGTTATGTTGACTCCATCCATTAGGTAAGGAAGTATGACTCGATGGTTATGTTGACTTTATAGAATTTGCTAAGATATGTTGTTTTCCTAGACCTTAAAATTTGCTTGCATTGGATCCAGTTGAAACTTGAAGGAAGATAATAACTAGTAAAGTAGTATGACATGATGGTTATGTTGACTACATCTGTTGGGTAAGGAAGTAGGACTCAATGATTATGTTGACTTCATCAGCTTTGCTGAGATATGTTGTTATCCTAGACCTTAAGATTTGCTTGCTTTAGATCCAATTGAAGCTCAAGGGAAGATAATAAATTGTTTCTTTATGATTTAAAGGCCCCAAACTTTATATATATACACTTGTATACTTGTTCATTATGGAAGTAAGTTTGTGTGATCATTATGCCCTTATGTAGAAAGTAGTTAATTTGGTACCTCGTGTGGCTATTCATGTAGAGCACTATGGTTTGAGGCCTTGCCTCTAAAGATTTAATATATTGTAGAGCATAGGTGTTCGAGGCCTTGCCTATACAAATATATGATATCTTAGAGCATCAGGGTTCGAGGTCTTGCCTCTACTGATTTATGATATCTTAGAGTATCGAAGTTTATGGCATTGCCTCTAAGTTTTTATGACTTTTTATAGCATCAGAATTTGAGGCCTTACCTATAAAAATTATATTTACTTAGAGCATTGCGGTTTAAGTCCTTGCCTCTCTTGATTTGGCCAGTTATAGGGATTATAGGGGTTCAAGGCCTTGCTTCTACCATGTGAAGAAGTTGGACGAGTAGCGTGGGTCCCAGGCTCGACCTTGATCCCTAGGGAATTCACTCATGAAGATCTCTATCTTCTTACCTATTTTATGTAGTTATTTTGTGTACTCGATGGGCTTGTGTGGATTTTCCCAAATTTTATTTTAAAATTAGGCACATGTGTCATGTATAGGTGTAGTTAGTATACATCTCTTAGAAAGTTTTAACCTATTCTTGTTGTTGTTCTTTCCTTATCGTAGATACTTTGTCTTGACTTCATCTTAGGTTATTCCTCTTTTCATATTGTTTTTACCTGCCTTGCTCAGTTGGGCTATGATGTCTATTGGGTACCTTTATTTGGTAATCATAGTACACTCTGCATCACCTTTCATGATATAGGTTTGAGCACCAGTCACCGACGTTAATATAATGAGCTTGTAGCAGCCCACATCGAAGACAGGAGTGAGCATTTGATATTTTTGGATCATTTCCAACTCCTTCAACTTGATAACGCATCTTTTTGTATATTTTGAGACTAGATAGATCTTGTAATTATTTTTGTCCATTTTTGGGAATTTTACTCTTTATTTTGTGTGTAGTATCTCTATACTAGTGACTTCTATGTTTCGAGAGGCATTTTTGTATATATTTATTTAGTTCTTTCCTTATTTTATTCTCCTGTATTATCTCTTGGATGTTGATTCGGTTTGTTTTATTCTTTATACCCATTACTTATAGTTTTAGGTTATGAGTTGGCTTACCTATCGACGGGTTATGGTAGGTACAATTATGACCTAAGAAATTAGGTCATGACAAGCTAGTATTTGAGCCTCAATTTTGTTGGTCTCGGCCATTTAGAGCTCAGATCTAATAGAGTCTTGTAAATCATGTAGAGATGTCCATAACCTATCCTCAAAAAGTTACGGGATGACATTTAGGAACTATTCTCTATGTTGTATATTTTCATGCAGTATGTGTCTTACTGGTTTCCTGAAAACTTACATGTCTCACTTTTTGTAGGTTTATGCTTACTAAATTCAGCCTTGGGGTATTGCACTAGCACCACACTGAGATGCAGTCCCAGAGCGCATAGAGGTGCATCAAGGTTCCCCAATCCCTCCACAAATGGAGGAACCAACACCAATATGGCCTCCAATCACCTTAATCATGACCCCAACTTTGAAGGCGGTTATTTCTCATTTACTAATGGCTATTAGGGTTATACCACAAGCCCCCACCCCAGTCCCTAATAAGCCAGCACAGCAGGACCATTCTACCCCATAACTTATTACACCTCCGCGAGCTATTCCAAATGGTTTTATGTCCTTACGAGAGCAGAAGATGTTGGGGATATTTTAGAGACTATCACCCTAAAATATTTGAGGCTATTAGCAAGGATTCTATGGAGTTCCTGACTACCTGTTATGATCAACATCAGCCATTGGGCCTTGTGGAGTCTAGAGGTGCCGACGTCACCGCATATTAGTTCCATGGGCATGTTAGGCATCAATTGAATTCCTAATTATAGATTCAACCAACCAGATCACCCCCATTATCATGGAATGAGATTTTAGAGTCTATCCTAGCTAGGTATATTCCTTGGATCATCAAGGATCACCTTCGAGATTAGCTTATGAGGCTAGAGTAGAGCCATGACGATTTTAGAATATGAGTCTAGGTTTTATCAGTTGTCCTAACATACCGCAATGATTTTTCCCACTGGGGAGGAGAGGGTTAGATATTTTATGCATGGGTTGAGATTTTTGCTAAGGGTAGATAAAGAGCATCTAGTATCAATGGGATGCTCATGTCTGTACGTGGTTAATCATGCCCACACCATGGAGCACATTCATCGTTAGGCCAAAGAGGGTACCGACAAGAGGGCTAGGAATCTGAGTAGCTTCAATGGCTCCCAAAAAAGGGCAAGGACAACTATGACAGATTCTACCAGAGGTTTTCTCAAGGTAGATTTCACCATGGTCAACCAAGTTAGCCTTTTTAGGTGATACTAATGGCTTTAGAGGGTAGTCAATAATGACAGAGTGGCCCAATTCTAGTTAGAGCACAAGACGTTGCTTCACTACCTACTTACCGCAAGCGTGTGATCATGGGGTGTTCAACTTTGGTATATTACACATGGGGTTCACTTGATCATTGGCATAAGGAGTTGTCCCATCGACCCTGACCTATATCACTAGTGCTACTGTACCAACCCGAAATTTTTTAAAACCTCTTATGGTTGGTCTTGTATGGTAGTATAATGGTCCTGGTTTAAATTTGGTGTTCACGGGTGGAGTTTAAGTAGCCAAACGCAAAATGGGTCATTTTGGGGCCTAGAGAGGTTGTTTAGACAGTACACTTCGCAGATACATAACTTTTGATATGGGTTGAACTTTGTGATATAATACATATCAAATTCAATATATTTGAATTATATTTGCAACGCAATTGATTTTAGTAAATTCCAAGGTCGGATGAAGACGTTATGGTCAAAAGAGTAGGACTGCCTGAAATTCGGAAGACATTAGAGATAGGCCCTGGAAATTGCCCAAGGCATGTGATAAGGATCGTGAAACTTTGAGCGGTCCATATGGGGTTCCGTAAAGTGTTCTAGAGAGCTTGAGGTGGCCAAGCCCCACCCCAAAAACTAAGTTAGGGTCCACGGATCACCCCACGGTTCGTGAGACCTCAAACAGACCGTTTGGTTGTCCGTCAAGTAAGGCAGAGACTTGGCAAGGCTGTGGGCTGAAAGTTTTGCTAAGGTAAGTCAGATGGAGCTGATAAATGGACCGTCAAATGTGGAATGTCCCATGCCATGGCTTTTTGAGCATAATGGGTGCTTTGCACCAACATGTTTTGATGCTTTCTTGCAAGACCATGTAGATAAGCTACTCCCTTGCATTGACGCGAATGTTCATGACATGTTTTGTAAACTCATGAGGCCTATGGTCTTACCATGTACATGATGTTTGAACAAAGGTTTTGACATGACTAGTGACGCATGATTTCCAAAGTATGTTGTCTCTTGGTTTTCAAATGAAGCATGTATATGTATATGCACGTATTCTCATGGGATGAGACTTAGCACCGAGGGATTGGAGTCAAGGTGAAATCTTCACAAGATTCATGCTTCTTTCCGTCAAACCATATGCCACCATGGGTATATAAATCTCCGAAAGGGATTTCATGTCATGTTTATCACTTGTTTAAGGGTGTCATGGGCTCTACTTGGCACGTAGGCCGGATCCGAGTAGTGGATCATTCGGGTCACTCATTTTGTAGGTTGAGGTTACATCCCCGCTATATATGAACTTAGGACTTGCATTCTCATACATCATGACATGGCATATTGTTATACTACTTCTTTGGCTACGTGCAATCCTTTCATATATTGTCCCTTTGTCATGTTGCTTGGTCATACCTCTTTTGTCATATGCATTGCATTCCCGCATACTTAGTACTTTATTGTCCTAACACATATTCTTTCTACATGTTCTAACCATGTAGGGACCGAGGGTGATTATAACTTTCTACCGGACGACGCTTGATACTGTTGTTGAAGACTTTCTAGTGGTGAGCCCTTTTGTTCAAGGGCAATAGCCACCGTCTACTCTAGCTTTTATGTCATGTTATCTATTCTATTATGTCTTGAGGGTGAGCCTCAAACTTGTCGAGGCCCCGCTCATCCATGTAGAGGCATTGTTAGATAAATCTATACTCTTGTACGTTTGACTTGTATGTTAAACCTTTGATTATATTATATGATGTTATTTGTCTTGGGTTATGATCACGTTTATCTCTCTTATTATGCTTATGGGAATTTGGTCCATTAGTCTTGATTATGAGGATTGTTATTTATCATGTCCATGTCATGCATGTTGGGAATAGATTGACTATGTGCTTACGTGGAAAGTCCCTTCACCCCGGGTGCCCCATAGTGGAAATCCTATTCTTCTCCCTTTCCCTTAGAAATTAAATATATGTGCTGTGTGCAAACATGCTTATCCTATTCCCGTAATTTTCCCCATAGTTTGAATCCCTAGTTCCCAAGTCCTTAGAACTTATGTGCTATGTGATTAGCTTCCATGCTTCCGAACCGATGATGTGTGTAATGATGGCTTGATCGAGGGTCTTCGGGTCCTATTTCGCCATGTCACATCTAGGCCCCCTTTTCGGGTCAGGACAGAATGGTATCAGAGCCCTAGGTTTATAAATGATCCTCGGAGTCCAACATGCCACGTCAAGTAGAGTGTTATTCATGGGTGTATTATGTACCATACCTATTAATGAGGGGCTATGACGATGTTTTACAAATTATCTCATTTCACTTCCTCCTCATGTCGTGCGATGGTGTCTTACTATGACTCTTTCTAAACTTGGGTACATTTTTCGCTCTTTCAGAAGATGCCTCCAAGGAGAGCTCCCCTAACCTATCCAGTGAATCCGGCAGACTTTGGCACTCCATCCTTGAGTATGAGAGACTTCGTTCTCTTGAGCCAGCCAGAATCCGTTGATCCTAAAGGTGAGAGGATGCATAGAGCTAAGAGGTCCCGACTTGAGGGTAGGTTCTCAAAGGTCAAGGGTGGTGGATTTGGCCGCTTCCAACAGGGTCAAGGCTCTAAGATGAGGGTTGCTACTAAAGTGCCCCCTAAGGCACCGATTGGTAATGCTCCCCAAATTTCTCCTTGTGACCGATGTGGAAAACATCATAAAGGTATTTGTAGAAAGGCCACAGATTCTTGTTTTTGATGTGGTAGCATGGATCATAAGGTCATTAACTATCCAAGGAAGGTGAGGAGAGATCAAGTGGCTCTTGTTAGAGGTGGACTACTACGACATCAGTATGGTCGATGTGGGAAGAATCACGGGGGTGCGTGTAGAATAGCTCCAGGTGCTTGCTTTTGGTACGGTGGTTTTGACCACCAGGTCTCTAACTGTCCAAGACAGAAAAGGAAAGACCAAGTGACTCCGATTGGAGATGAAATACTAAGATATCAGTGTAGTAAGTGTGGGAGGAACCACATCGGTGGATGTCGGAGGGATCTAGGTACTTGTTTTAGATGTGGTGGTGAGGGCCACAAAGTGGCTAACTGTCCCAAGGCTTCTAAGAATGATCAAGGTCAACAAAAAGATCAACAAGGAGGTGCATCTAGGGACAATGGGCTGAATGCATGGCACGCTCGGCAAGAAGCGGAAGAGACTCCAAACATGGTAACTGTTAAGTTGAAAGTTTTCAATTTAGTGTATTTTCTTTGCTTGACCTAGGTGCGGACTTGTGTTTTGTGATTTCCATTTTGAATATTATGCTTGGTTTGAGTCCTGGATTTTGAGGGAATCATTCTAGAGTTTTGCTCCCATGGGAGGGTCTGTTGTTTCTCAAAAAGGGGGTTGTTGTGTTGCTTATATCCCTGATTTGCATAAAGGGGTCCCTAATGGTCTTGTGGAACTTGGGATGGATGATTTTTGGGGCTACCGTTGGAGTGGAATAATTATGGGGGGAAAGGTGTAGGTCTTCCCCAAGTGAGGAGGGAGATGGTAAGGTAAAGGTCGTGGAGGATGCCGTTAATACATTTTCCATGGGGAGCATAACACATGCGAATTGGGAAAAAGGAAGAGGTAGTAAGGGATGTGCATCGTTTGGTTAGGAGGGGTGTGAAATTGGCCAAATCCGACAATGGTGACATCTTTGTGCAAGGTGGTTTCAGTCTTCCTTAGTAGTCAATGTTAAGGCTAAGCATGATTTAAATCTTTTGTTGGTGCAGTTGAAGAAGTTGGTTGCCGATGGTAAGATTTGGGTTTTCTCCCAAAGGGGAGATGGTGTACTTCGGTACCAATATTAGTTGGGTGTTGGAATTTAAGGGAAATCGGGATGACCACTTTCCTCTCATTGAGTTACTTGCAATAATAGTTTCATGCTAGCATCGTTATGGTTCCTTTTAAGGGGCAAGTTGAGCCCGAGGTATGTTGGACCTTATGAGATTGTAGAGCGGATTGGTAGTATGGCATATAGGTTGGACCAACCTTTGGAAATGAGCTCTATTCATCGGGTTTTGCGTGTATCACATTTAGGAAGTTGGTTGGTGACCCCAAGGATACCACACCTTTGGAGAATGTGACCATTAAGGAGAACTTGGATTATGAGGAAGTACCGGTGAAGGTTTTGGATGGGCAAGTGAAGCGGCTTCGCAATAAGGGGTAGTTTTGGCCAAGATACTTAGGATGAATTTTTGAGTGGAGGATTCATCATGTGGTGTAGATTAGAGATGTTAAGTGGTAAGACATCTAGGCTTGAATTGGTGTCGGTGTTTAGTAAGTCTTGAAGGGTTTCCTAGGGCTTGGTATGATAAACTATAGGTTGAACATGCCGCCGGACGTGAAGAAGCGATATTCTCATCTCTCCCAATCTACTCAAGCCTAAGACACTAGGTCCTATTCTTAAAGTTGTCCTTGTTTCTTGAGTTTCATGGCATTGCATGCATTCATGAGCACGAAAATGATTTAGATTATGTTTTGACATGAGTTTTGAATTATTTATGAATTTATGCATGGTCCCTTACTGTATTGGTTAGCATGTCTCTTATTTGAGATTGAAGTCCTCAAGCCCTAGTCCTAGCACATTCGAGGACGAATGTTCCCAAGGAGGAGATAATGTAACAACCCGAAAATTTTTGAAACCTCTTATGGTTGGTCTTGTATGGTGGTATAATGGTTGTGGTTGAAATTTGGTGGCCACGGGTGGATTGCAATTAGCCGAACGCAAAACGGGTCATTTTAGGGCCTAGAGAGGTCGTTTGGATAGTGCAATTATCAGATACATAACTTTTTATGTGGGTTTAACTATGTGAGATAATAAATATCAAATGAAAACTCTTGTAATTATCTGTGCAATGCAACTGGTTTCACTAAATTCCAAGGTCGGATGAAGAAGTTATTGCCAAATGTACTGCCTGAAATTCGGAAGACATTGGAGATAGGCCCTGGAAATTGCCCAAGGCATGTGAGACGGACCGTGAACCTATGCACGGTCCGTGTGGGGTTCCTTAAAGTGTTCCAGAGAGCTTGGGGTGGCCAAGCCCCACCCCAAAAACTACGTTAGGGTCCACGAACCACCCCACGGTCCGTGAGACCTCAAACGGATCGTTTGGTGGTCCGTCACATTGGGCAGAGACTAGGAAAGGTTGTGGGATGCAAATTTGGCTAAGGCAAGTCAGATGGAATAGGTAAACGGACCGTCAAACGTGGAATGGGCCGTTTGGGGCTCCGTTTCACCCTGCGTGCAGAAATTTTGTCTGTTTCATTAAAGGTTAAGTTGTAATTTGGTTGATACCTAGGCCCTTTTTAGACTTCTTAAAGTCCCCTAAACCCCTAAATCAATCCCCTAACCCTCATTCTTCCATTCAAACTCTCCCATACTCTCCTTAGAAATTCTAAAACCCTCTTGGCCTCCATTGAAGAAAGCTTGTAGAATTTGGGGAAGAAGACCTTGACTAGGTTTGACTTTGCAAATTGTTGGTGGAATTAAGGTATGTGGGACTTTATTCAAGGATCCCCTTTCATCCTTGAAGATCCTAAGAAGCCTAAACCTATACATTTGATTTTTTTAGTTTTCAATTAGTTATGGGTTCTTCCAATATTGTCGTAGATTAGTGTTGGGACTTGAGTATTGTAGATTTTAGGTTATTTAAACATGATTTTACACTTGAATTTGTGGATGATTTATGAAACCCTAATTATTGAAATTGCACGTTCAATTTCATGATTTAATTAAACATGGGTAACTTGCATTATGGTTTATTCATGGATTTCTTCATGTTTTATGAACTATTGTCTCTCAAATTATTAAATTAAGTTTGAATTTCATTACCCATGATCTTGACATTCATTCATGACTTGTGCATGTGATTTTGTTCCTATGGAACGCATGATGGAAACTTTTGATTGAAACTCATGTTCATGTAATGTTTTTGACTTGTGATCACAATATCCCATACCATGGTTTTTTGAGCATAATAGGTGCTTTGCACCAACATGTTTTGATGCTTTCGTGCAAGCCCATATAGATGAGCTACTCCCTTGCATTCACACGAATGTTCATGACATGTTTTGTAAACTCATGAGGCCTATGGTCTAACTATGTACATGATTTTTGGACAAAGGTTTTGACATGACTAGTGACGCATGATTTCAAAAGTATGTTGTCTCTCGGTTTTAAAATAAAGCATTTATATGTATATGTACGTATTCTCGTGGGATGAGACTTAGCACCGAGGGATTGGAGTCAGGGTGGAATCATCAAAGGATCCATACTCCTTTCCATCAAACCATGTGCCACCATGTGTACATAAATCTCCAAAGGGGATTTCATGTCATGTTTATTCCTTGTTTAAGAGTGTCATGGGCTCTACTTGGCACGTAGGCCGGATCCGGGTAGTGGCTCGTTCGGTTCACTCATGTTGTCGGTTGAGGTTACATCCTCGCTATATATGAACTTAGGACTTGCATTATCATACATCATGTCATGGCATATTGTTATACTACTTCTTTGGCTACGTGCAATCCTTTCATATATTGTCCCCTTGTCATGTTGCTTGGTCATACCTCA
>JBCEWC010016883.1:0-12836 GCA_038996855.1 Solanum aculeatissimum
TACATGGTTAGAACATGTAGACAAGAGTATGGGTTAGCACAATAAAACACTAAGTATGCGGGCATGCAAATGCATATACACATGAACCTATACAACCTACATGGCAAGGGCACATATATAGAGCTGAATATTAGAAAGAATAATATATCAATATGCCATGATGATCATGATGCATGAAATCCCATAATGCTTAGTATAGAGGGGATGAAACCATAACCGACATCCAAATCCAGGTGAGATACAACATGAACTTGCCCAATGAAAGTCCTCCCATTGGATAGGAAAAGATTACTTGTCAAAGGTAATCTACACCACACCTTACGGGCCTCCCATTTCGGTCTGATGGCCACCTTCCTTATGGGTCACCCATTTCGAAAGAATTTACACAACATAGCATATCATATCAAAACATACCTTATGGGTCTCCCATTTCGATAGCACCTATGTTGGCATATAGTTTCAGGAAAGGAGTGGGACCCTTGGGGATAACCCACTTACTACTCCAAACCTTCTCGGTACTAAGTCATCATCCCACAAGAATATGTATACATATACATGCTTTTGAAAAGGAAACTTGACACTTGAACATCAAATCATGCATACTTGGGCTTAAAAGCCAAATCTCTTTTCTTACTCTGATGCATACTTAACATGAGTCAAACATCTTTCATAATCATGCATCATGGGCTAAAAATCCAAATATACTTTCATGTCAAACTTCATGCATAAGAGTAGCTCTATACTTGTCATATCATATCATATCATATTGGTGCAAGAACCCATGTTGCTTAAAGAGTCATATCATAGACTTAGTGTGATCACAACTTAGTCAAACTCATACTTGTTCAAGATCATAGTCATAAACATGTTTAGGACTTAGCCCACATCAAACTTTTATCAAAATATCCATGAATCATGCATGCAATGCCATGAGGAACAATGAGGATAGCATGGGTACAAGAATTCAAACTTTAATTTCATATCATGAGTAGTTCATAAGGAATTCAAGTCAAACCAACCTTCAAAATATCATTTAAATGCTACCCATGCATAAATCAAGAGTACAAGGAACATGCATAACTTGATCATTATCAAAACCAATAAACTTTCATATAATTCAAGCTTAAATCAACTTTAAATCACCTAATCTCTACAACACATAATTCTAATCGATTAAATACTTCAAAATTTAAAGAACTCAAACCTTAAATAAAACTTAAAATCACAATTTAAAGAGGAGGGTTCTTGAGTCTTCATGGATGAAAGGGAATCCATGAATCAAACTCACATACCTTGAAGTTAACCAAAAGAATTGAAGGATTTCACAACAAGGATGATCTTTTCCAAATTTCTCCAAGCTTTCAACAATGGAGGTCAAGAGAATTGAGAGAATTTCAAAAGAGATTCAGGAGTGTTAGAATGGATGAAAAGGGTTTAGGGTTAGGTTTAGGGGGTTTAGGAGACCTTAGAAATCCTAAAAAGGGCATAAGATCTAATTAAATTACGAATTAACCATTAATAAAACAGACTAATTTAACTGAAACAAGGTCTCACGGAAGGGCTACAGTGCCCGTGAACTGGTACACGGTCCGTGAACTGGACCGTGTGACTTACCTTGGTCTCGTCTTCGGCTTGAACTCTCGGGGGACTTTCTGGATCACTTCACGAAGGTACTCACGGACCGTGTGGCTACACATGGACTGTGTACTAGTCCCGTGGAGCCACACTTGGCCCGGAGTCCAGCCCCACAAGCTGGCAAAGCTTCTGCCCCACCTCACGGGACTTCTCACGGATTGTGGGATAGTCCGTGGGGTTTGCCTTGGTCCTTGGTCAGGGCCCTGGCCACCAGGAGCCCACTGGAACCACCCACGAGCCCCTACACGGACCGTGGACCTTCACACGGTTCGTGGTCCAGTCCTGAGTCTATTTCCAGAACCTCTTTTCCAACGTCTTCCAATTACAGGCAGTCTCACTACTTTGGTCATAACTTTCTCATACGAACTTTGAATTGCGTGAAACCAGTTGCGTTGTAAAGATAATTCAAAGAACTTCAATTTTGATATATAGTAGTACATACCGTTTATCCCATACTAGAAGTTATGATTCCTCAAAGCACACTGTCCAAACGGTCTCTCTATAACACCAAACGGTTTGTTTTGCATCCGGCCACCTAAAATCAATCCATGGCTACCAAAATTCAACCATGACCAGTTCAACACTATCCAAGATCAACCATTAAGAAGTTCAAAATTTTTTGAGTCGTTACAATGTTCTTCTGATGTTTGCAAAATAGAATATTATGAAAACAATATTGAATAATATTGTAGAGGAAACATCAACTAATAGACATAAATAGCTAGAATGACATCTATCATATATTATTTTGATTACGCACAATGTAAAATTTGTAGACAATATTAGAGGATATCTATAATATTTGGAGTCAAAACTATAAATAACATGTAAGTATGTAACTTTCAATGGATCCACATTTCGGTCACATATTTACGCTATCTCAAAATCTGGGTTACCTTTAAGGTGCACCAAATGTGTTGTATCATCATTAACCATAGCTTAGTCGACACAATAGGTTTGTTTTCTGCAAAAGTTTGTTCGTAATAGTCAGCTCGTCTATTGTTCAACCATACCTATCAATTCGATGAATGACATTTCATTAGGTTGATGCAAGTATAAAATTTTTCTATAAATTTGGTATGCTAAAATTGATATGAATCATCGCTAACTTAAACTTCCTTGTATGCGATATTTTTTGTGTATGCCCCCGTTGCATTGTTCTGTCATAATCAATACTTTGGTCATGACCATTGAGATTTTTCTTGATAGTGCTATATTTATTTATTTACTCCATTAATAGTGAGTATGTCTTCAAATGGTGTCGAGCCTCAGACGTGATTCAACAATACTCTCTCATAATACCTTTCACCTTTTTTAGGATTAGCTGTGATATTGAATATGCCAGTTATTTAACATTATAGTTCCATGCCTAAATTTCACATAATGTAGTGTTATCGTCTTACCAACATTTATTTGGCCAATCACGGATCATGATTTTCTTTTACTCTAAATTTTTTATTGGGAGTTCCAAACATAATGCTAGGGGAATTCTCTATATGGATAATTTTTAGCCTCTGTGTTAATCGAGCACATCTTGAAATACTCAATAAGCATAGTTTGCTTGACAAATTGGGAGCCAATGATATTTTATAGATTTTGATTCCTCCAGTAGAACACTACATTTTACCATATAAATTTAATGTTACTATTCATTTATTTGGCCTGACAATAGTAGCTCATGTTTATATTATCTGGTAATAGATTGAAGGGTACCTGCTTGTTTGTTGGGTAGCTGTAATTGCAAGTTATTAACGGCTAGTTGTATCTCACTAAGAGTAAACTCATAGATTCTCTATAGTGCTTCTGGTGGTGACATGCATCGTGCATCTTGAAATTCATAGTTCATCAATATATTTTTCTCCATCGTCACACTCTATGTAAGCTGCACATTTGTCATGTCCTTTGTATATATATACTTGTAGAGATACTTTATTGCTTTCACCCCTAAGTAGACTTCTACATTAATGTGACATTATATCTATTCAATAAATATGGATTATAAGGGACAACACATTGGTTATTAATCTTTATTCCAT
Organism: Solanum aculeatissimum; assembly: GCA_038996855.1. Classification (NCBI taxonomy): domain Eukaryota; kingdom Viridiplantae; phylum Streptophyta; class Magnoliopsida; order Solanales; family Solanaceae; genus Solanum; species Solanum aculeatissimum. The sequence continues at coordinate 3,672 of JBCEWC010016883.1, forward strand.
GAACTTCACTTGTCCTCCCATCATTTCTTTTTCGGTAAATGGGATATTCATCTATTCCTTGTATCGTTTTGTTGTTAAATGCTTTAGGATAGTGAAACTTACATTGTCCATCCTTCATGCTCGGACTTGATTTGCACCTTGTATCGGAAGGTCTATGTATCATGTGTCTGATAACTAATTCATGTAATTAGATTGTTTGTCTTTATCGGATAATTCTGCTAAAATATATCTGTCATATTGATTTTTTGAATTTCTTTAAATATCAAAAGAAGGTATATCTGTGGTGGAACTCTTTTTTGGAACTCAACCATAAAAACATGTGCTGCTATCGGTCCAAAAATTTCTTTTTTCAAAATTTGATCTTTAAGGTCTTTCAATTTTACCCTAAACACTCCAGTCACCAAATCTGGCCTGTCTTGAGCGTCTTGTCCCACATATAATTCTTCTTGAATCTCTATCCATTCGGGGTTATAGGTCACGGTGATAAATAGATCAAGTCTTTCAAACTCTTGAACCAGAGCCATAACATTCATATATCGTCGTCGCATATCCCTCGGGCCTCCGATGAATGATCCTGGAGTAAAACCCTTTGGTTGATCTTCTCTTCTTTACATTCGCCTACCATTACACTATCAACTATACCTTGTAATATCTCCCTTTTGTAATTTAATTATCTAATCTGAAAAATTCAAGTCTAGTGATTTCTAATTTTATGTATATGTCCGCTACAAATTGTTGTAACAATTTGCCACATAGAAACAATATTATTTTCTCACCTGTGTGAACTTGTAATTTATAGCAGTAGTACTCTCTACAGGAAATACGATCTTCTATTTCGCGTCACACACCTAGAAATAATTAGAAAAAATTTACTTATAGTTAAGATAGTCATAAAATATGGTAACCCTCTTATGAAAATATGTGTTTACCATCACATGCCTTCCATTTCTCCTAGTACAATATTAATATATTATTTTGGACATAGGTGTCTTAATTTTCTACCTTCATGAAAATGTATTCCTTAATTTAAGTACCGTAATTTTTTTTAAAAATTACATAATTGGTGGTTATGTGAACTTTGCCCTCTTATATATCCTCTCTATATTAGGTTAGTAGTTGAAGTATATAGTTATTTTTTTTGGCATCTGAAGTAAGTTGGTTGGTTGCTGTATTTAAACGTGCATACCTTGTTCTTCATCGGTCAAAATGTCTCCAGCAGTGACATATGTTAGGGATCCTATGTTGGCACTTGTTGTTGCATACGTCGGAATGCTGCTATTTGGATTGCGACATTTGAATATCCCTTGATGTCAACCTCCTTCACCTTTGGGTAGAATCAATAGATATGGAAGTGGATCATAACAACCAAAATAATATTTTACTCGATGTCTATTTTCAAAATGCTCATGTACGACAATATCTCTTTCAAATGGTATATTATTTTCGTCCACCCAAATTACCGCAACTTGATCTACTGAAGGTTTGTTATACACCCGTTGGTCTAAATAAACATTTGTGGCTATGTGTATTTCTATGTTTTGAAAGGTTGAATGCTCTTTAAGCTGCAAAAAGAATTTCACATATGGATTTTGGTCCATTATTTTCTTGATTTTTTCCATGACTTTCTTTGATAAATTTGCATCTTCCATTATTGACATTTTGTTGCACACTTCATGGTCTGTATCATAGAAGTACAACTGAAAATAACATTGTATGTCATCCTTTGGGATCAATGATGGAAGATCATGATATATTTGGGCTTGTACCTTAAAGCTGTAAAAAACAATGCTCGAAGATATCAGTCCTTTATCGAGCTTAACTCCAAATGATGTAAAAACAAAGATTCTATTATACGCTTGTATATTTTTTTAGAATAACTTGGCTTCATCTGAATCATCAATAAATAATTTGTATAACTTCTTTTCAACTTCGTTAGGTGCTAATTTAATATATCCACGTGCACAACAAAAAATTGGTGGCTCATATTCAAACCTTTTGGCATGACAGTACACACAATCCAATTTTTTTATAGCTTATAAATTGATGTTGTTGCTAAGTTGTCCTTTGTGTCATCTACAAATTCAGTTTAAAGTATAACATTTTAGTATACCGTAATTTTTGGGTGACTACACGTGACGTTCTGTAACTTTAAGTGTAATATATTTTAGTGATTTTACCTTCATTATAGTTCACCTCTGTTAAAACTTTAAGTAGTCAGCTTTTAGTTCCCTTTAACTTTGGTGGTGCAACCTTAAAATCTTCCAACAGCTTATTAGAGGCAACATATTTTTGCACCCTTCGCAATGCCCTTTCTTCATCTGTCAATAATTTGCATTTGCGCCCTGTTAAATTTGTGATGTGTGCATGTTATTATTGAGCTAGTATTAATTGATCCAAAATTACAATAATAATGACTAATATTTACGGTTAGAAAATTGAACGGTTGTTGTGGGCGCTTGATTAGATTGACATTCAACCGGTTGTTGTGGGCGCTTGATTAGATTGACATTCCATGTTGAATGATCGTCCTTTTCGCGTAGGTTCACCTATGTGCATTTGCATATGTATAAATGAACCAGTTATCATTTTGATCAAGTGTTATTTAATGTAATAATTAAGCATCAAATAAAGCATGTAAGACATATGTTGTATGTCAATACGGTAGCAGATTTTTCGATCGGTTTAATGTAAAAGACAATATTAACTCTTACCTCAATAAATAACAATAATAAATTAATGTGAGAGAGTAAGAATAATTAACTAATATGACGATTAATTACTATCCTAAATTAACGTGTTATTAATGTGGTAGATTGTTTTTTTTTGCTTTTCCCATATATGTATATTTTTGTTAAAAAAGTATTGACATTTGGTTGTAAATAAAATTTGTTGACATATTCATGTAATTTATGGTCTTAAATTGTGTAAGGATGTTTTTTTTTCCATTAATCATTTATACATTATATAGAAACAAAGGCAATATTAGTGTGCTTTTATGTATGTAATTGACCGTGAAAGATCCTTTTTGACTTGTAATTAGGGCTAGTTATTTAATAGACACTAAATTAAGTAATAACATAAATACAATAGAAAAATCGGAGACACAATTAATAAGATAAACACATTAATCAATATGAATTTGTTTAACTGTAGTCTCTGTTGCTACGGTTCATTTAGCCGATATTGAATCCTCCTTTGGGCGAATGCAAGTTTGACTAATGTGCGGACATCTTAGGGAGTTTAATGATTGTTTGAAAGTTTAAAAGAAAAGTAACTAGTCTAATTTTAATAATATATTCATAGTAAATTAAGTAATTCCATACATACATACAATAGATAAATAAGAGACAAAATAAATAAGATACTAATATTAATCTGTAGGTACTTCTTCAGTTGGAGACACAACTGGATGCTTAAATATAAAATCAAGGAAGTCAACTATTGTGCCTTGCCTTTTTATTTTCTTAGTTTTCGTTTGTTGATATTCCTCATTTGTTTTCTTCCCCTCTTCCTTTGCGGCCTTAGGAATTGGACTTCTTCTACTATAAGTGTTTCTTTATCTTCTATTTCATGTATTCTTTGTGTAATGCATTTCTTTTCCCTCTTTCTTTTCAGCTTAATGGATCTTTCTTCATCCGTTACTTTTTGGACTGCATAGATTTCCTGAACAATTATGCTCTTTCTTGGGTTTATATTATTCGTATCGATGCGCACAAGGAAGTTTAATTATTTGTCTTTACTAAACACCAATTTGCGATAGTGAGGACATTCTTCCTTCTATAAAAAATAACAGCAATGGAATGTATTAGAGTTAATACTTGCCGACAAGTTAGTCATGACATTTTTTACTGTTGAACTTAACTTTGTTAAAATGTATTGGTGCAAGTGCTAAGTATTAGGCATACCTTGTAATGACTCGAATTTTTTTGAAAAGCTCCTTATGATTGGTCTTGTATGATGTTATACTGGTCATGGTTGAGTTTTGGTAGCCACGGGTTGAGTTTAAGTGGCCGAATGCAAAATGGATCATTTGATGGCCTAGAGAGGCCGTTTGGACCATAAACATTGAGGTAGCATAACTTTTGATGCGGATTGAACCATGTAGACTTCTACATATAAAATTGAATATCTTTGAGTTAGCTTGTCAACGTAACTAGTTTCACTCGATTCGGAGTTCGTATGAAGAAGTTATGGCTAAAACAATGGGACTGCCTGAAATTTGAAAGACATTGGAAATAGGCCCTGAAAATGGCCCAAGGCAAGGACCACGGACCGTGTGAGGGTCCACGGTATGTGCCATGGTCCATTGAGCTGGGGGTGGCCAGGACCCACCCCAAAACCCAAGGCATGGCTCATGGACCACCCCACGGTCCGTAAGACCTCAAACAAACTGTTTGGTGGTCCGTTGGGTGGGGCAGTGTGTTGTCCATGTTGTGGGCTTGGTTTATGGACCAAGTATGGCTCCACGGACCAGTACACGGTCCGTGTGAAGCCATATGGTCCGTGAGCCCCTTCGTCAAGTGGTCCAGAAAGTCCCCCGAAAGTCTGAGCCGAAGAAAAACTTAAGGCAAGTTGGACAGTTAGGTACACGGCCAGTGAGCCAATAGACGGCCACTGTATTTCCACCGTGTGACCCTGTGTGGCAGTTAAATGTTTGTTTCATTAATGGTAATTTCGTGATTTAATTAATCTCTAGGCCCCTTTTAGGTATCCTAAAGTCCCCTAAACCCCTAAAACAAGACCCTAACCCTTATTCATCCATTCTAAGCCTCCTCTTTACACTTTGAAGAATCCTAAATTACTCTTGACCTCCATTGTTAAATCTTGAAGAAATTTTGGGGAAGACGACCTTGGTCACTTGAATCTTCAATTCCTTTGGTTATTGTGAGATATGTGGGATTTGATTCAAGGATTTTTTTCCATCCTTGAAGACCCAAAAACCCTAACCTTTAAATTATGATTTCAAGCTTCTTCAAGTTATGGGTTCTTCAATTATTGATGTAGTTTATTGTTGGGAATTATGTGTTATAGTTTTTAGGTGATTTAAACATGTTTTAAGCTTGAATTTTATGAATGTTCATTGAAACCCTTGAAGAATCAAATTGCATGTCCCTTTTATGATTTAATTATGCATGGGTAAATTGCATTATGCTTTAATTATGGGTTTTCTCATGTTTTATGATGAATTATCCTTGAAATTTTGAAAGTAAGTTTGAATTTCATTACCCATGTTCTTGATCCTCATTCATGGCATATGCATGGATATTGTTATGTTGAAACTCTTGATGAAACTCATGTTTTGAATGCTATGTTAAAGGTTTGTGATCACATAGTCTCTCCGTTGTGGCTCTTTGAGCATATTGGGTGCTTGCACCAACCTTGACATGTTTTGCATGCTTGATATGATAAGTTATTTTGATGAGCTACTCTATTTACATTGACATGGATTGATCATGAAACGTTTTGTAAACTCTTGATGGCCCTTGTCCTAAGCTTAAGTACGATTTGATCAATGGTTTTACTTTGATTAATAATGCATGCTTTTAAAACGAATGTAAGTCTTCCTATTTTGAAGTTGCATGTACCTTACGTATCCCTGTGGGATGAGACTTAGTACCGAGGGATTGGAGGTGGGTGGAGTATCTCCACAGGGTCCATACTCCTTTCCGTCAAACCATGTGCCACCACAAGATTTCTCCCTATATGGGATGACTTGCATGTTTCCCCTTATTTCAAGGGTGATTAGCGTACTACTTGGCAAGTAGTCTGGGTCCGGGTAGTGGCTCTCTCGGGTCTTTTCCATGTTGTCGATTGAGGTCACATCTCTGATTTATATATTGATCATAGGATTGCATTTCATGCATCATGGCATAACATCTCGTTATATTACTCTTTGGCTACGTGCATTCCTTTCGTATCACTTGTCCCCCCGACATGTTGCTTGGTCATACTATATTGTCATATGCATTGCATGCCCGCATACTTAGTACTTAATTGTGCTAACCCATATTTTTTGTCTACATGTTCTAACCATGTAGAGACCAGAGACGATATCTACATTCTACCGGACGACGCTTGATCATTTGTGAAGACCTTGCTAATGGTGAGCCTTTTTGTTCAAGGGCAATATCCACCGTCTATCTACCTACTTTATATTATGTTATTTACTTTCTTATGTTTTGAGGGTGATCCTTAAACTTGTCGAGGCCCCGCTCTTTCATGTAGAGGCTTGTTGGACCACTTTATACTCTTGTATGTTGACTTATTGTGTTAAACATTTGGTTATGTAACACTATACTATTTAACCTTGATTATGAGAATGACCTCTTATTATGCTTATGATATGAATGTTGGGGATTTTGAATGACTTTGTGCTTGTGTGGAACGTCCCATAATCCCGGTGTACCCCCCATAGTTGAATTTTCCTTACCCGTTCCCTTAGAGATAATTGATATGTGTTATGTGTATCCATGCTTACCCCATTCCCGATCTTGTCCCCGTAGCTTGAGTCCCAAGTCCCAAATCCCTTAGAGCTTATGTGTTATGTGTTTAGCTTTCGCGCTTCCGAACTGATGATGTGTGTAATGATGCTATGATGGCTTGATCGAGGGCATTCGGGTTCTCCTTCACCATGTCACATCTAGGCCCCCTATCCGGGTCGTGACAAATATGGTATTAGAGCCCTAGGTTTGTAATGATCCTCGGAGTTCAACATGCCACGTCGATTAGAGTCTTGTTCATGGGTGTGATGCGCGCAATATCTATGAACAAGAGGCTATGACGATGTTTCTGGGAATTGTCTCATTTCATTTCTTCCTTATGTCATGCCATGAGATCTTATGATGAATCTCTCTAAACTTTGGTATTTGTCGTTCTTTCATAAAATGCCTCCAAGAAGAGCTCCCCTTCCCCGTCAAGCTCTAGAAGTTGAGGAAATGGCTCCTCGGACACCGGTTGAGGAACAGGTGTCCCATGCCTAGTTCCATAACGTTTTCTCTATGTTGTCCCAAGCTGTGGCCAACCAAACTCGGCCCGTCAACCCGACCAATGTCATACTCCGACTTAAAGGGTGAGGGACTTCACTCGTATGAACCCTCCAGAGTTTTATGGTTTTAAGGCCGATGAGGATGCCCAAGAGTTTGCGGATGAGCTCACTAAGGTATTGTCAATTATGGGGGTGAGTTCAGAGGAAAAGAAAGAGTTGGCGGCTTACCGACTCAAGGATGTTGCACAAGTATGGTATGGTCAATGGCTTATGGAGAGGGTGTTGAATGGGAAGAATTCAAAGCGGCTTTTCTTGATCGGTTCTTCCCACTTGAGCTTAGGGAAGCTAAGATGTCTAAATTTATTAGGGCGGCTTACCGACTCAAGAATGCACAAGTTCATATTAGGTATGTCAGATTTTGTGGTGAAGGAGTGCCGGACGACAATGCTTATTAAGGAGATGGATATTTTGAGGCTCATGACCTATGCCCAACAAATTGAGGGTGAAAAGTATAAAGAGAGAAGGGTGCATGAGGCGAAGAGGGCCCGACATGATGGTGGGTTCTCAAATGTCAAGGGTGGTGAATTTGGCCATTTCCAACAAGGCCAAGGTTCTAATGTGAAACTTGCTACTAAAGGGCCTCCTCCTAAGGCATCGATTGGGGTTGCTCGCTGGTTTCCTCTTTGTGGCCATTGCGGAAAATATTATGTGGGTGATTGTAGGAAGCTCTCGGGTGCTTTCTATGGGTGTGGTAGCTTGGACCACAAAGTCTCAAATTGTCCAAAAAGTGTGAAAAAGGACCAAGTTGTTTTCGGTGGTCAAGGGCCACCGAGGCTCGGTTGGTGGTGCTCCAAGGAACAATCGGGTTTATGCTCTCCATGCCCGCCAAGAAGTGGAGGAAGCTCCGGATGTAGTCACGGGTATGTTAAAAATCTTTAACTTTGATGCATATGCTTTACTTGATCTGAGTGCAAACCTATCTTTTGTGACTTTTTTGTTCGCTACTAAATTTGCTATGAGTTCCGAAACTTTGAGGGAGCCTTATTCTGTGTATACTCCCGTGGGTGACTCTATTGTGGCTTGGAAGGTGTATAGGGGTTGTCCCGTGTCGGTATTGCATAAGGTGTTTCTTGGTGATCTTGTGGAACTTGAAATGTTTGATTTCGATGTCATTTTTGGGATGGATTGGTTGCATGCATCATATGCCTCTATTGATTGTAGAACTAGGCAGGTTAAGCTCCAAGTCCCTAATGAACAGTGTTAGAGTGGAAGGGTGGAAATTCTGTAATAAAGGGTAGGTTTATTTCCTACCTTAAGGCCCAAAAAATGATTGGGAAAGGGTGTATCTATCACATTGTTCAGGTTAGAGATGTAGAAAGTGAATCCCTTAGGCTTCAATCGGTTCCGGTAGTGAAAGAGTTTCCCAATGTGTTTCCGGAGGATTTGCCCGGCATCCCTCCCGATAAAGAGGTGGATTTTGGTATAAACCTTCTCCCGTATACTCAACCCATTTCCATTCCCCCGCATCGTATGGCTCCGGCGGAGTTAAAGGAGTTGAAGGACCAATTGAAGGACTTGTTGGAGAAAGGGTATATTAGGCCAAGCATTTCACCTTGGGGTGATCCGGTGTTGTTTGCGAGGAAGAAGGATGGGTCTCTTCGGATGTGTATTGACTATAGGCAATTAAACAAGGTGACCATTAAGAATATGTACCCGTTGCCTAGGATTGATGATTTGTTTGACCAACTTCTAGGGGCTACTCATTTCTCCAAAATAGATCTTCGTTTGGGGTATCATCAATTGAAAGTGAGGGAGTGTGATATTCCCAAGACGGCTTTCCAAACTCGTTATGGTCATTTCGAATTTGTGGTGGTGTCTTTTGGGTTGACTAATGCTCCGACGGTATTTATTGATCTCATGAACCAGGTATTTAAGCCTTTTCTTGATAGTTATGTGGTGGTCTTTATTAATGATATTTTGATCTATTCCCGTAGTGAGAAAGAGCATATGGGTCATTTGAGATTGGCTCTTTAAACTTTGAGAGAAAAGAAGTTGTATGCAAAGTTTAGCAAATGTGAGTTTTAATTGGGTGAAGTTGTCTTTCTTGGTCATGTGGTGTCCGGTGATGGCATCAAGGTTGATCCTAAGAAAATCGAGGCGATAAGGGATTGGCCTAGACC
>JBCEWC010016884.1:0-12836 GCA_038996855.1 Solanum aculeatissimum
TAAATTGAATCTGATTTTGGGAAATATATAAGTTAAAATTAAAATAATAATGTGGGAAACGAGAAGTCAGATTTTGGAAAATAGTAGGAGCATTAATTTTAATTTTAATTTTCAGCACTATAGCTATCGGTTTGCTATCGGGTTCCCGATATTAAAATTCTTAAACTCGAACCGATAACCGATAATCTATTATTATTTTTGAATAAACCGTTAACTGATCCAATAAGCCAATAACCCGATTCAATAGTCCAATAAATCAAAAAATCGGTTCCGATTAACGATTTGACCCGAATTTTGCACAGCCCTATCAGACACCAGATGAAATAAAAAAAAAAAGAAAAGAAAAGAGAGACAGGAAGAATGATTAGAATAAAATAAGGCGCGCGTACGTAGATTCCGAAAAACATGCTTCAATGCCCCTTCTAGGACGGTCTTTTGTCCCATACCAATCATATATTTATTTACAATATTAAAAGGACCTATTCATTAAATAAGCTATTTTACAAAATCATATACTCGAGTGTGCTTTGCTATTTTTTTTTAAAAAAAAATAAGTGCATCTTTTGTTTAGTTTCCATAGTATTTGACAAATAAGCAAATAATATATAGATAAAATTTTACTTTATATTGATATATACTATATTTTAGATATAGATACTAGTCATACTATACGTATTTTGCGCGAGATTAAAACGTGTACCTTTTTTTTATAACAAATATTAGAGAGAAAAATTAATTTACTAATTTTGATAAATTATTCATTTACAAAGTAGATAGATAGATAGATAGACAGATAGAGAGATAGAGAGACAGACAGATAGATAGATAGATAGATAGATAGAGATAAATAGATAGAGAGAGAGAGAGGGGGGGGGGGGGGGGGAGAGAGACCTTCCTTGCATCAAACGCGCGAGAATAGTTAAAAAAATGATGGTACGAAAGTAAGGGGATAACCGCTTGTAAATGATTTTTCTTTTTGAGGTACAAATATTATTTTCCAACGGATTTTTGACCCAACTCATAGGATTTAACCTATGAATGTATTAATCCAGCTATTTTGAGGTTGTTAATGACATCACCAATTTGTCCATATTCTAGAAGTTCGTTGGAAAATTCATGTTACTCAATTGAAAATAACTTCAAGCATGTGAATCTCCTCTGATCTTAGGAAAATAGCTTCTCTCTAATCATCCTTCTACTTTTACTTTGTTAAGAAGTCCAATATCGATAGAGGGATGAAAAATTATCTCCTTATATGGACGTGGACAAGCCTTCCCTCGTGAGCTAACCTTAGGGATGAGAGTTAGGATCGTGAACTAACTTAACATGATAACAAAGTTAGGTCCATTCCGATTTGTTGTTTACTGATGTTGGGCCCCCATTTATAAAGTGTTCATGCTCCAATTGAGGTTCGAGTGTGCGGGGGAGTGTTAAGAAGTTTCACATCAGTAGAGGGGTGGGAAATTGATCTCCTTATATTCCCTTGGACAAACCTTCACTCATGAGCTAACTTTTGAGGTGAAAGTTAACCCCAAGACCTAACTTTACATACTCAAGCTATCTACTATGGTTATCAATGGAGAATAGTCAGATTTGTAGGATGTTGTCAATAATTTCTTTTTCCTTTTGAGTTAAAGTCGTCAATAATCTCTCACAAATATGTAGTGGATCATTAGTATCCAGTTTTGTATTAATAAAATGGTTAATTGATTTAAATATACAATAGACTTTGTCAATTTTGAAAAAGTATTTTTTTATTGTCGATAGAACGGACAATATCTTTTATTGGGATGGATTAAGTAATACATATTTTGAACATACTTTTCTGGGGTGAATAAATTCAAGGCAAAAGTTCTTACTTTAAAGTCAATATCTTCAAAACAACCGATCGATTATGTAGGGTTGAGCTTACTCATTCATGGGTCAGATCCTTTGAGTTGGGTTAGAAACTCATATAGATCAACACTTATAAGCCATGTGTTTAGTTTAAAAACTTTATTTATGCCATATCATAATTCTATTTTCTCTGTTTAAAAAAAATGACAAACTTTCTTTATCAGTATGTTTTTAAAAAAATGATTTCTTTTTTTAACAAAATTTTAATTTCAACTCTACACGCGGCATATTTAAAGCCACAAGATTAAAAAATATTTTTGTACATTTGACATAACTTTATTGATGATCACAAAATTAAAAAGTCTTCTCTATTTTTTTTTAATTTCGTGTCAAATAAAAACAAGTATTCTTTTTTAAATAAAAAAATATTAAAGGACATTTTTAATCCTAAAAATAACCTTCCTAACATTCTTAATTCAATAGATGAAAGAGTAACATCTTAAAGTGATTTTCACTTCGTTAGGTTTTAATCCTTTTCCTGAGAAAATAGCAAAATCATATTGATGAAAAATCTTTATTCAATTCCCTTTCTTCTTTAATGACACAGAGGAGATGAGGGGAAAATGAGATTAACCAGATCAAAATTAAACCCTCGCCATCTAGTGAAGTTCAAAGAGTCGGTCAAAATCGAACTACTACTCCATTTCGTAACTTTTGATTTAACATCATGTATAAGAGAAAAAAAATATTTAAAATTTATGATCTAAAAGATCCTTAAATATTCGTAATACTATAATTAAATTATTTCTAATTGTAATAATAAAACATTCTGTATGAGAGAAATTTTTTTTAAAAAAATGAACGCCACGACGAAAAAAAAATTCCCTCCGTCTATCTTTACTTGGCCCTATACTATTTTAGGATGTTCAACAATACTTCTCCAATTTATAAAATCAAGAGATATTTTATACTTAGTTCCTACTTTACCCTTGTCATTAGTTATATTTATTTTCCTATTACATTTTTCAATATATTGTATTAATTATATTCAAAGAATGATTTGATAAATTTACTTTTATTATTTACTACTTCTTAATCCCTAGGGACGAGTAAAGGACAAAGCGAGTACTAAAATTCTCCTATTAATTGTCATGCTCTCTTCTCTCTCAATTTATATAAACTACATTTATATCAATAGAATTATATTTTGCCACTAATTCGAGTTGCTCTTTGTATGATTTTCTCCAACATTTCAGATTTCCGGAAAATTAAGCACAAAAACTCATGATAAACAAGGTGTAGCGCTGCTTCATCAAGCTTCACATTATCATGTCTTTAAAACCCAGAGAGATGAAAACTCACATTTCAATACATAATAACTCCCTTTGATACAAGAAACTTCTTTTTTCCCGTAAGACAATAACCATCACTCCTCCCTCCATTGCAAAACAAAAACCAATTCTCATAATTAGAATTACAATCAAACTCGGGGACATGGTCACGAATTCTAATTTTGTGGATTCTTTTTTATACCGAGGTTACAAATCCAACGAGCTCTTCTATTCTATAACAACATTGATAATACAGAAGTAGATTTTGAATTTTTTTTAAAAAAATTAGGGGTGTCCAAAACAGCGTCTTAGGGAAAAGAAATGGTGAGGACGAGGCGAGACCTCAGGCTTAGGCTCAAGTGATTCTCGAGGAAAATGCTTATAGAATGCTTTCACAGCTCCAGTCACTCCATCCTCATGTTCCATGGCTTTTGCTAGTTCTACAGCACGTTCTTTTACCTGCACCACCACAAAAGTACATCACTGTCGAACAAGCACGTAACATAATTAATGGACATCACGCTAGGAAGAAACTAGCTACCTTTGGATCTAGCATGAACCGGATGGCAGCGACCAGCTTTTCAAGGGAGAACTCGTCCACAGGGATGGGTGCAGGACCTACTCCCCTAGCATGCACACGTTCACCCCAAAAGGGTTGATCCCCAAAGAAAGGTACCACGGTTGTTGGGCACTGAAAAACACTCAAAATGTTATCATTCAAATAAGACAATATACAGGAATATCATGATGTTCGAAATCAAATATTACTGCAGTTCTCAGTCCAGCAGCAGTTGTTCCAGCACCTCCATGATGAACCTGGAAGAATGAACAAAAATATCTCCACACATCATCGGCTGTTTAATGATCAAAAGGCTGAACAGTTTTATATAAAATGTTATGGACCTACTACTTCACCAAGTTGAGGGGAGGTTAAGTTCATGACATATGGCTTGCACATGATATACATATCATGCATACAACCACAACAACTACACCACCATCATACCTAATGTAGTTCCACAAGCAGGTCCAGGGAGGTTAGGATGTATACAGACTTTACCCCGACCTTTGTGGGATAAAGAGGTTTTGATAGACTCGGCTTAAAAGAAATGTTATCAGAAAAAAGAGTATCCATGATGTTGTTCAGTAACATAACCCAAAATAATCAGCAGTATAACCTTTTGCAGACATGGGAAAAGAAGGATAAGCTGTAAATAATAGGGTAGACGGCAATTAGGAACTAATCCAAGAATTAAACTGGATCAATAAACTAGTGGATTACCCAAGGAGTTTCTTGATTAAAGTATGGTTGTGATAGATGTGATACAAAGACCCCAAAAGCTGCGCAGAATCACAATTCATCAACTTAATTTCATAATCACATCACTAATCCTCAAAATCCATTATTTAGTCCTTAAACAGTCTAAGATGAAAAGATGGGGAAATGGAAGAGCATATGCAAATTTAGATGAAGACCGACCAATACAGTGAAGTATAGAAGTCGTACCACAGCAGCACATTGCAGGAATAACCAATCATGAGGGCAATTATCCAGCAGGTACACAAAATCCTTGGGTTCCTTCACTGGGAGGAGATGATTCAGTCTTATCAGCTAATACAATCAATCATAACCCTTGTGAACCACAGTAGGTTGTACGCATGATGTTGAACCACAGTAGGTTGTACGCATGATGTGACAAATAAAAAGTTTAAGTACTTACAGCTCCCCAGGCCACCCCAGCCTTTGTTAATGATACCTCTTTGTCCAGTCATTTCTAGAGCTTGAACAATTATCTCGGTCATTTTTTCAGGTCCTTGAACAGGCTGTGAAAAACAATTTTGAGAAATTTGACACTAAAAGTTAAGCACAATACTTTGAAAGTACACATAAATTAGCATAACATTTCGGTCGACTCTGAATCCCATGTGAATAGACTCATGAATAGCAAGAAAGAAATCAGTAGCCGCTGTTGTAACACTTGCAAGACTTAAAAAGGTAAGCATGACAGTTAAAAAACAACATAAATGAGTATAATATTTCAGTTAATGCTGAATCCCATGTAGCTTAGAGTTATAGCAGCAAAGGAAGTTATTGGCGGTCAACTTACAAGACTTCCAAAGCCAATATAGATAGGTTTTTCACCATCTTCAAGCCATTTAACGAGTGATTCGGGGGGTTCATAATTGGAAGCAAGGTCTAGGAAGCAAAACCCCACAACGTCAATTTTTGGGCCCCAATCTGCAAATCACCCAGTAGAAATAAAAGTGTCACTCAGAAAGCATGTTCTGCTGCCTATTTCCTCAGTAAAATGATACATGGACAACTCTTTAGTGATAATCTAACAATCATGTTCAGAAGAAAATGGAGAAAGCAAGAAGCTTAATCTTCTAACGAAATTTACTTGCAGGATATACAGTACCTTTATGATGCAGCATTCCATCTTTATCAGAAGGAATAGCAGCATATTACACTCAGAGATACACTTGGTTTATCCCAGATTAATAACAGTTTCAAAAATCTAGAACATTGGTTACTTTGGTGAAAAAATAGGATTGGAAATCTAGTATTTTGCTTATATTTATGCTAAGTACAACCACATACAAATGTAAGGAAGAAAAAAAAATTAGCAACTAGAAGGCAACATCTACCTAGACATGTTTTTTTTTTTAAAAAAAAATTTGTAAAGTTGTATTCCTCAGCATTAAGCATTAAGGATATGCTGGAGACCTCCCAAAATTGTTAACAGAAATGAAAGCAGTAAGGATAAAGGGAGACTAACAGATCAACTAATTGTTCTACTTCATCTATGCATTCCTCTTTCACACCAAAAATACAAAGATGCAATATATTTCTCTTTTACTTTTCGTACGAAGTTTGATTTGTTCTCAAAGCATCTTCCATTTCCTTTCTTCCATATTGACCAACAAATTGTACTACTTCATCTATGCATTCCTCTTTTACACCAAAAATACAAAGATGCAATACATTTCTCTTTTACTTTTTGTACGAAGTTTGATTTGTTCTCAAAGCATCTTCCATTTCCTTTCTTCCATATTGACCAACATATGCATGCTGGGATCATTCTCCACCATTTCTTTTGGCTCCTGCTGCCCCCTCTCCTAATCCAGGAACTTAATAGGTTAAGGTTAGGTCAGTTGTGTGTTCTGGCATTGTTCAGCTGGTATTTGTGAGCCTCAGGAACAATGCCCAAAGCTGGGTTGTAACTCTGCAGTGCAAGAATAAATGGCTATTTATTTCATCTGTCTCATTGCAGAGAAAATATCTGGACACTAATTGTAGCCCCTTATTCTTCACTGTCTCTTGCATTGAGCACGCTCTCTTAGCTACTAGCCATACAAAACGTTTGACCATGGCTGGTGTTTGGCTTCTCCCGCTCAGCTGCCATCTAGCTACTCCGGAGCCTGGATAAAATGCTACTTCTTCTATAGTTTGCTATGTGAATCTTTCATTCAGCATGCTTCCATATGATTGTGTCAGATCTAGTAGAGGGCCCTTTGAAGTCACTGATCACCTGCAGTAGTTGTGCCACACTATCTGTCTCCCAACCATTCAAATGTATCCTAAAATGAGATGTCCCACCCATTTGAGCAACTGTCAACAATAGCAATGTCAGGGTTGCTTTAGAAAGAGAATAGATCAGGGAAAGACTGCATTAAGCCCACCTGTCCATTCCATGCATCTTTCCAGAATATAATTTTTGCTCCATTTCTCTTCTAAATTTCATGTTCACTGCTAGTTTGTTCTAGAGAGCTCTTATTGTTCTCCAACCTGAGACTCTATGTGGTATGGTAACCTCATTAGTGCACTATTGATTGTCTTGGCCATACTTTTTGACAAAGATAACATTTTTGTATATACATCTTTAGCACTAAAGGCTGGAAACCAAATTTACATCATATAGCTATCAACAGATGTAGCCTCAAAACAGCTAAAAAAACTATCTCCAACTTCTTCTTACAGAGAGCCTAAGATATCTACTATAGCTAGAGGATCATTTACATATTTAGAACTGCACCAATAGCAAAAAGTGATAATACAGTTCATTTTCACTCTATGTAAAGGATTACTGGTGTTCTCAAATCATCTCAAACTTCTCTCCTTCCATATTGTCCACCATATTACTGCTGGGACAATTCTCCATCTGTTATTATCTGCACAGCCATTGCCTTCATAGTTCCAACTCACTATAGTCTGTTCTGTTTTGCCTGGCATAATCTAGATTATGCCTCTTATGCCTCTGAGGCTGGTGAATAAGTTTCACAGTTGCCTAACCACCCTGCAATGAAGGAACAAATGGTTGACTGTCTCTGCCTGTTGCTCACAAAAAAACATCTTGGGCACATATGTATCCCTCTCTTCATCAGATTCTCCAGTGTAAGTGCAGCTTCTTTTACTACCAACCAAGTGAATACTACCACCTTGTAAGGAATTTTTACTTTCCAGATACGCTTCCAAGACAAAAAACTAAGCTGACTTTCCATATGTATCATACTCTTGTAAGCAGAGCTGACAGTGAAGTTACCTTTACTGTCAAGGATCCACCTTAGAGTGTCTTCTCCTTCTTTCACTCCTCCAAAATGTTGTATAGTTTCATAAAACTCAGCTAATCCATCTATCTCCCAATCATTCATCATCCTTCTATAAGTCAAATTCCACCCATTATTGTCCCAAACTTCCTGAATAGTGGCCTGTTGTTGCTGATTCAGCAAATAGATGTCAGGAAAAAGTTGTTTGAGACAGCCATTCCCTAGCCAATCATCATCCCAAAATAAGACCTTTCTGCCATTATTTACATTAAAACTAGTTTTTCCAAGGAAGCTAAGCCACAGAAGTCTGATAGATCTCCAGAGACTGCCCCATAAGCAGTTGTTACCTCCTTAGTTGTCCAACTATTCAGAGTTTCATATTTGGCTTGAATTACTCTGGCCCATAAGGCCTGCTCCTCTCTAGTGAACCTCCAGAGCCATTTCATCATTAGGCTTCTATTCTGCTTTCTCAAGTTTTTGATGCCTAATCCACCTTGCTTCTTTGAGAGTAGTAGTACAGTCTTCCATTTTACCAGATTGTAGTCCTTGCTTTCCTTCTCTCCATTCCACAAAAAGTTCCTCCTCAGAACATCAATTCTTCCTTCCATCTGAGCTGAAAGAGGAAAAACGGCCATCAGATATGTTGGTAAGGCGAACTGAGTTGATCAGAATCAGTCTTCCCCATCTAGAAAGGTATTGTGCTTTCCATCTTGACAATCTCCTTTCACATCTCTCTACCACACCACTCCAGACTTCATTGGATTTCCAATTGGCTCCCAGAGGCATCCCCAAATATATTGATGGCAATTGACCTACTTCCCCACCCAAGATTTCTGTCAGGCTTAGCATTCCATCTACCTCATTAACTGGAAAAATGTGACTTTTCCCCCAATTAAAGTGAAGTCCTGAAGCTGCTTCAAAAAGAACCAGAATTACCCTCAAAATCTTTAGTTGTCTTTCTTTTGCATCACAAAAGATGAGGGTGTAATCTGCATACTAGAGGTGTGTGACTTCCAGCCTTTGGGTCCCACCCTTTGCTACATTGAAGCCCCTTAGCCATCCTCTTGTATGTGCAGTTTTTAGCATGTGGTTGAGTCTCTCCATCACCAGAATGAATAAGAAAGGTGAAAGGGGATCACCTTGTCTCAAACCTCTGTTTGATGGAAAGAAACCTTCAGGTGATCCATTTATCAAAACAGAGAATCTGATAGTGCTGACACAAAATTTTATCCAATTGATCCATTTCGAGTCAAAGCCCGTCCTCCTTATTATCTCAAAGAGGAAATTTCAATTGACATGATCATAAGCTTTCTCTATGTCCAATTTGCACATAATTCCTGGAACCTTCTCCTTTACTCTCGAGTCCAAACACTCATTTGCTATTAGAATTGCATTTGCCCCTCAGAAAAGCCATTTGTTGGGTGTCTACTAGTTTGTACATCACCTTCTTCAGTCTTTCTGGGAGAATTTTGGCTATCAATTTATAAACACTCCCAATTAAATTGATTGGCCTGAAATCTCTCAGTTCCTTAGCACCATTCTTCTTTGGGATGAGAGCAATGTATGTTGCATTTAAGCTCTTCTCAAAGAACTCCTTCGAGTGGAAATTTTGCAAAGTTTCCATCAAGTCTCCTTTCACAATTTCCCAACATTTGATAAAGAAGCCCATGGTGTATCCATCTGGACCTGGACCTTTGCCTGAAGCACAAGCTTTAAGTCCCATCCATACTTCCTCTTCTCCAAAAGGTTTCTGAAGTTGTTGTTGTTCCTCTGCATTTATTGAAGGGCACAGGTTCATGTTGAAAGAAGGTCTCCAGCTTTCACTTTCCATGTATAATTTCCTGTAGAAGTGTACAATCTCCTTTTTAATGTTTGCAGGTTCCACCAGTTCCTGATCTCCCTCCACCAGTTTGTTAATGTGGTTGATCCTCTTATGTGCATTTGCCATTCTCGGCAAGAATTTGGTGTTTTTGTCCCCTTGCTTTATCCACAATGTCCTGGGTCTCTGTCTCCGGGCTATCTCTTCCCTCTTTGCATATTCTTCAAATTCCTGTACCACATCTGCCTTTTTGAGAGCCAAGAGTCCTGGATTGTTGTATGTTATCAAAGTCCTGTATTTTGCTAAGCAATTCTTTTTTCCTTTTCTCTGGATTCCCATAAGTACTCGCACTCCATTCTTTCAATTTGGTCTTCATTGTTTTCAGTTTAGAAGCTAGGACAAAGTCTGGCCTCCCTTCAACTCAAAAGATGTCCACCAATTTTTTACTCTTTCCTCAAAACCTTCAGTCTCCAACCACCGGCCTTCAAACTTAAAATATGACTTCGTATAGTTCCAGTTGCCACTTTTAAGTGCAATTGTTACATGATTAGAACAAACTCTAGGCAATAACTCTTGCTTCACATTACTGAAATGTTCTCCCCATTCAGTAGAGTACATGATTCTGTCTATTCTTGAGGCAGCTTCCATATTGGATCCCCCTATACAAGTGTAGCTTCCCCCTTCTAATGGTGGGTCAATTAGTTCTATCTCCTCTATGAAATCTGCAAAATCATTGATGTACACAGAGGTTCTTAAGCAGTTCCTCTTTTCTGAAGCATATCTGACAATGTTAAAATCCCTCCCTAGCACCCATGGTCCTGAAAATAAACCCCTTACAGACCCTATTTCCCACCACACCTCCTGTCTTTCCCTGTTACAAGTAGGTGCATATACCCCTGTCATATGCCAAAAGAAATCATTAACTGTAGACTTGAAACTACAAGTCAAGTTGTATGTGCCTATCTCCGCTACCCTTCCTTCCCAGCTTTTGCTATCCCACAACATCAAAATACACCCACCCACCCCCCATGCCACTGGCTTCCAGCATTCCAAACTTGATCCCTCTGTTACCCCACACTTGTTTAATTGCTTTCCCACAACTGCCTTCTAACTTTGTCTCCTGTAAGCAAATTACATCAGCTTTCCATTCTCTAATAGCACTATTTATGATTCTCCGCTTCTCCCTGCAATTTAATCCCCTCATGTTCCATGAAACTATAGAGATATTCATCAAGTCTCTAGAGTTTTCCCCCTCCCCCCGTTCCTAATGCCCTTGTTCTGGAATTTCGAATCTGTCATCAGTCCCTTAAGTTCCTGTTTGCCTTTGATTTTATTGCTTTCCTCTTTTTCTTTTTCTGCATCTACCTTGGCTGCTTATCTTCTATTATCAATCTTCTTGAAAAGTGTCAGGGCTTCCTTCTCACACCCTTCAAACTGTACCCCATAAACCTTGCTCATCTTGATAATGTTCTTGTGGACCCATAATGTTGCATCCATCTCCCCGTCGCTTTCTTCTTCCATTAATTGACAATTAAGTGGCTTTGCTTCTTCAATGCTCCAAATCTCTTCTTCATTACGAGTCACTACTTGCATGCTTTGCTCAGCATAATTGCAATCGAGACTATTTTCCCCTTCACCAGTCGTCTCTGCATCCACATACACATCGACCTCCTTTGAAACTGTGAAGTCTGTTATGTAACCACCATTCCAAGAGAACCTTTGACTGCTTCCACGTCCAATCACCATGTATGATGTGCTCTGCCATGCTCCTATTTGGAAATTCAAAGAGGAAAGAATCACCCCCCCCCCCCCGGAATTTCGTAAACATTGACCCCGAAAGACTCTTTCCAGGTATCGATTGCCCATTTCCGAATATCTGAGAGTATGGGCTTCTCCTTTAGCTCTGAGTTGAAACTTCCAATGATGCATCTAGAAAGAAGACCTTTCTCCTACTCTGTGTTTCCATTCGTGATGGGTACACGGCTGCTTTGTTTCTAGCACAAAAATAATCTGCAAACTGCTCATTCAGCTTCCATCTTCTCGTATGTGTTCCACTGTCCCTTGAAGCTTCACCAACACGAACACAATCCATTCCATAGTCTTCTTGTTGAAAGTGGTTCTGCGCATCAAATTTTGACTTCTTTCTACCCATTCAAACCAACTGTCTGATCTTGCTGCAAGCTTTGTGATGTCATATGACTTAAAACCAACCACAAAATAGATTCTATTTTCCCCCATGGCATTGGAAAACTTTAAAAGTCGTCGGTAAAAAGTTTGTAACCTTTTCCTCGAGATCCAAGTAGAAAGAGGCAAATCACAATTCTCACCTAAACCGCGCGTGTGCCCCCCCTAATTTTTTAGAACTAGTAATTTTTCTCTTGGCCATACTTGCATTGTATGACTTCTCTCCATAAAGCTTGGTCTTCCTCCACATATCTCCACAACTATTTCATCTTGTGAATTTTCATATTTCCAACTCCAAATCAACCTGGGAGATGGATAATTTTCCAATTTACCAGATAGTACCCATTCCCTCCCCTATTTCCAAACCATAGGAACTCTCTCAAGAAAGCTCAGAATTCAAGGTTTCCTTGATCGGTACTACGCAGTTGTCCATCTACTGGGTGAGACTACTTATACATATTCCGTGCTACACCCGTATTATCTCGTCCTCAAGACTGAACTAAGGCACATCCCAACTTCGCTTAGGGTTTGATTCGACTTCCTCTGGCCAAAATAAAATACTAGCCCAGGGCTTCCTTTTCAGTGGTTTCCGATATTGCAATGGCAAGCAAAGAGAGGATTTCCCTCTTTCGAGTATAGGCTTTTCCAAGTGATTGGAAAGATTTTAGACTGCCAGAGACCTGATATACCTGATCAGCTCATCTTTTGCTTCACAGAATATCAGTGTCATCTGCATATAGTAACTGACGAATCTCTATGCTCACACCTGCTCTACTACTGACTTCCCCTTATCCATCTATTGTCGTTCAATCCTTCCATGACCAGTACGAATAAGAAGGGTGAAAGGAGGCTATCACTCTGTCTTGGTGTTACTTGATTTCAGGAATCACAAGGATTCGAGGATCGAATGATTGTCCACGAGGAACTCGAGGATACAATCTATGAAAGAATAAGAAGAAGAATAGAGAGAATAGGATTTTTGGAGAAGAAGACTTGTATATTTCATATCATGAATTCCAGCTATTGATTACAATGTCTCCTTATGTATACCTCTTTGATCCACTTATTCTAACTAACAAAATTTGTTATACAATCAGTTATAACTGTCTCAACTAACT
>JBCEWC010016885.1:0-12835 GCA_038996855.1 Solanum aculeatissimum
TTTTCACAATTCTCAAATAATAAGTTGATATCTAGCAAAAGATGTAGTAAAAAAATGTAACATCAAAATTTCAGTTCTGTTGTAATAGGAGTCCATATACTAAAATTGAAAGTCTTGTTGAATGAAACCAAAACCTATGAAAAATCAGAGAGGTAAACATATTTCATAAGATTTCTTTTCTATTATATATGTATACTTATTATCAAAGAAAAAAGGACTTGTCTGAGATCTCTTAAATTTATTTACTGGAGAAGTAGTGGTCATAGAATTACATGTCAATTATAGCAGAAGTGCATGCCCATTTACGTTTAAAGTGAAGGCAAAAAGAAAAATTCAAATCAAATATGATTGTTTGATCTGTTCTCCCTCTGTTCTGCAAAGAGGAACTGTTGGATACTTTCTTCCTCTATTATGCAGTGAGGCACCATCGAATGATCAATATAACTGGTTTAAATTTAAGTGTCTAGGGAAAGCTGAATTTCAAAAGCAAAAGTGGCAACAATCGCAAAACTTACCATGCACACATTCAAAACCTTTGGGTGTAAAGTTACCGTGGCTTCTGTATAGTTAATGTTCCTGATGCTGTGCAAGAAACAAACATATTCCCTGCATTGAAGAAAAAAATTTGATGAAACCAGTGTAAATGTATGATGCCAAAGAAGTGAAGAAATCCATCAAACATAAAATTTCATAGTGCTAAAATTTCTTTGCAGCAACATCAATATTAATTTGTGATTTTGGTTGATTGTCGTTGTCTTGTGTAAGAGATGTTTCACGAAGAGGGGTTAATGGGGTAGTTAGGTTTTTTTGCAGTCTAAGGTTGCGACTGTTATTTGATTGTAATCCGTCCTCGTGACTGCTGAAATTTTAAATAATTAAAATATTAAGTCCATTATGAAAAAAGTTTTTAAAAAAGTAAAAAAAAGATAAATAATAGTAGGCTTAGGAGGATGACACATTAGCAACCTAAACATGATCTTTTATATATATATATACATGAAGCGAAGAGGTGTCAAGATCTTGAATTATTAGCTAGCTAATCAGTAATTGTTTGATGTCCTAACTAGTTTTAACTAACTGATTAACTACCACTTGAACAAACTTACCTGCCCTACATTTCTTTGCTTCTACACTCCTCCTCAAGCTAGGTATGAGAGGGATTGAATATGTTTAGAAAGCCAAGTTTGGAAGACAAATATTCAAGCTGAACTTTAGTGAGTCCTTTAGTTAAAAGATCTGCAGGCTGCTCTTGTGTAGGAATATACTTTATGATCACCATGCCCTGCATAATATTTTCCTAATGAAGTGGCAATCTATCTCAATATGTTTTGTCCTCTCATGATAAACTAGATTGGCAGCAATCTGTATAACTTCCTTACTATCACCGTAGATTTCCACTGGTTTGTTAGTTTCTATTCCCAGTTCCTTTAACAATCCTTTAACCAGATGATTTTAGACACAGTAGTTGCCATACTTCTGTATTCAGATTTCGGAGAGTTTGTAGATATAATAGTTTGCTTCTTTGACTTCCAAGTAATGAGAGAATTTCCAAGTTTGATTAGATATCCTGTAACTGATTTCCTTGTTATTGGACAAGATGCCCAATCAGTATCACAGTATGTTGTCATTGTTAGATCACCTTGACTTGACAAAAGTACTCCTCTTCCTGATTGTTGTTTTAAGTATCTCACAATCCTTAAAGTTGCTTCCATGTGAGTATGTTTGGGATTTTGTAGAAACTGGCTCAAAGTTTGTACAACAAAAGCTATTTCCAGCCTAGTCATAGTGAGGTATAGAAGTTTACCAATCAGTCTTTTGTATGAGCTTTAGTCTGTTGGAGGATCCTGAGTGGTATTGATTCCCAAATGCTTATCATATTGTCTTGTTGTTAGCTTGATATTAATATCTATAGGTGTCATAGCAGGTTTTGCAGAAAATAGACATGTTTTAGAAATCAATTCCAAAATATATTTCCTTTGATGCATTAGAATTCCATCTTTTGACCTTGCAAACTCAATGCCCAGAAAATACTTCAGTTCTCCTAAATCTTTCATTTTGAAAGCTTGTTTCAATGTATCTTTTGTTTATTTGATCAACTCTAAATTACTACCTGTAATAAGCATGTCATCTACATATACCAACACAACAGTCAATCCTTTATTGGTTTTCTTGGTAAATAATGAATGATCAAATTGACTTTGCTGAAATTTAGCCATTATCAATGCTTCTGTTAGCTTAGCGTTCCATTGCCTTGGTGCTTGTTTAAGACCATACAAGTATTTCCTTAGCCTACATAACTTCGTCTCCCCCTGACTATGAATCCTTGTGGAAGTTCCATGTAGATTTCATCATTGAGATCTCCTTTGTAGGAAGGCATTGTATACATCCATTTGATGTATATGCTACTTGTGTATTGTTTCCAAGGTTAATACAGTTCTGACTATCTTCATTTTGACCATGGGAGAGAAGGTTTCTTGATAATCAATTCCTTCTCTCTGGTTATAACCTTTGACAACTAGTCTTTTCTAGAACCTTTCCACTTCTCCTGATGCTTCATATTTGATCTTGAATATCTACTTGCATCCTATAGGAATCTTTACTTCTGGTAAACTGACTATGTCCCAGGTTTTGTTGTTGTTCAGATCATCTATTTCAGCTTGCATTGCCTCAATCCACTTGGGATTAGCACTAGCTTCTTGATAAGTTGTTAGTTATACCTCAGCAGAGAGTGTTGACAGATAGGCTTGATATTTTGGAGATATATGATCATAAGCCACAATTTTGGAGATGGCATAGAGAGTATCCTGATGCATGTTTAGAGACACAAAATCTTTCATCCAAATAGGAGGATTTCTTTCTCTAGTTGACTTCCTTGTAATTTCTGTAGCAGTTATGTTGTTTTGAGTGAATGAAGTAGGATCAATTATATTTTGAACAGAAGAATGTTGAGAATGAGTCTGAGGTTGAAATTGACTTGGTGCAGAAGAATTTACCTCTTTTATTAAATTTGGAGTAACATACATAAATGAATCAAGTGATGCTGCAGGGAATATTACTTCATTTTGATGATATTCTTGAGAGAATGGAAAGATGTTTTCTCTGAACTCAATATCTCTACTAACAAACAACTTGTTTTCGTGGGTGTCAAACAGTATGTACCCTTTTTGAGTGGCTGCATAACCTAGTAGAACTGATACTCTTGACCTTGATTGTAGTTTATCTGATTCTTGTAGGTTTTTTGCAAAGCTTAAACATCCTATGACTCTTAGGTGTGAGATCATAGATTTCTTGTTATATAACCTTTCATAAGAATACATGTTACGAAGCATAACACATACACCCCAAAAATTTATAGGGATTTTCCCTTGGAACCTGATAGCTCTAGTAACTTCAAGTATATGTCTGTGCTTTCTTTCAACAATTCTATTTTGCTGAGGAGTATAGGAATAACTTGATTGATGTATGACACCCAAGGATTTGAACATATATGTACATACCGAGTTCATAAATTCTAAATCATTATCTGTTCTTACTATCTTAATTGTTTTACCAAATTGAGTTCTAACATAGGTAAGAAATTGTTGTAAAACTACACATACATCAGATTTCAACTTGAGTAGGAACATCCATGTTATTCTAGTAAAGTCATCTACAACTGTTAAGAAATATTTGTTCACATCAAATATAGGGACTTTGTAAGGTCCCCATATGTCCATATGAACTAAGTCAAATGCAGAAACAGTGGTAATGCTACTAATTGGAAATGCCAACCTGGTTTGTTTAGCACAAGGACATATTATACATTCCTTTAGTTTCTCAGATATAGCATTTACGCTTGTGGACAATACTTTATGTAAAGTATTAGTAGCTATATGACCCAGTCTCTTGTGCCATAGTTGTATGTCTTCTATAGACTTGACAGGAACTTTACTTGTAGATATTGTTAGAGCCATTCTCTTGCAATGCTGAAATATTTGATTCATCAGAAAGTATAATCAATCTTCTTCTTTATCAATCTCCTTCACCTTCCCATTGTAAAGATCCTGAAATAGGAAGAAACCAGGGAAGAATCTAACTGAGCATTGTAACTCTCTAGTTACTTTAGATACTGACAGAAGATTAAACTGAAATTGAGGTAGATGTAGCACATTAGTAATAACACTTCTATCAGATAAACACTTGACCCAGTGTGTGTAACTGAAGCAGTTTCTCCATTAGAAATAAACACTTTTCTTGGATGTTCTACCTATGAGATGGTAGAAGGATCCACCATAGATTGGTTTGTCACCATGTGATTGGTTGCACCAGTATCTATTATCCATTCTTTTGGACTGTTAGTAGTAAAAAAAGTTGTATTAATACCTGTTGCAGTAGCTGAGAATGTTGTATGGCTTTTTGTTCAATAGATTGAGGATCTCCTCATACCGATCTTTAGTAAATGGATATGCTCCACCTTGTAAAGATGGTTCAGTGCAAGCTTGGTTTATGTCCTCTTGAACTTGTTTGCCCTTATTGAGCATATTTACTTTGTCTTGAATTATATTCATCATCACATTGTCCAAGATTCTCAGTAACCACATTGTATGCAACTCCTGTATTTTGTTTGCCTTGAATGTAATGTCCTTGGGAGCCATTTACACTTCCATACATCTTTTCTTAGACCTATCTTGAGGATACCCTATCAATTTATAACAATTTTCCTTAACATGACCCTTAATCTTGCAGAACTCACACCGTAGATTATAATTTTTCTTGACTATAGAAGGTCCACTTGAAAATTTTTGACCAAAACTTCTAGTGTATAGTGAAATATCAACACTAATCCCTGAAATTGGATTAGCACCAAGAATTCCGAACCAATCACAATAGACTTTTGACTTTTATCACTAAGAATCATTGCATAAGCTTGATTAACAAATGAAATAGGGACCATTAATAGAATTTGCCCTCTATCTTGATTATATGACTCATTTAGTCCCATGACGAATTAGAACAATTTCATCTTTTGTAGATGCTCAACATAGCCTTTTGAAGTAGGAAATTTACAGCTAGGAACAGGGATTAAGGCTTTAAACTTTTCCCAAAGATTTTTCAACTTAGAGAAATATGTAGAAACAGAAGCAGTACCTTGGGACAATGTTGCAATTCTTTGTGAAAAGTGAAAATTCTTGAACCATCTACCTTACTGAATCTTTCTAGGAGGTCTTATCATATAGCTTGGGCACTGGATGCATACATGATTCCTCCCAGGAGTCCCTTTTCAACGGTATTCATGATCCAAGACAACACTATTGCATTAACCCTTTCCCAGTGTCTCCACATTGATTCAAGAAGCAACTCTTTGGTGCAAGTTCCATCTAC
Source organism: Solanum aculeatissimum (assembly GCA_038996855.1). Lineage (NCBI taxonomy): Eukaryota > Viridiplantae > Streptophyta > Magnoliopsida > Solanales > Solanaceae > Solanum > Solanum aculeatissimum. The sequence goes on from JBCEWC010016885.1 coordinate 5,362, forward strand.
CAATCCCAACTTGTTCCTTCTTAACAGAGCAACTCTCATTGACCTATACCACAATGAGTACTTTTCGATTCCTGTCAACTGAAACGAAATAATTTGAATACCACTTTGATCACCAGGTGACAAGAACAAGGGATGATTGTAATCAATCCCTGAATTCTGTGTATTTCCACCATTGTTGTCATTCAACATTGAACTCCCACTACTTTCTCCAGTTGCCATTGATCGGACAGCAAGAAGTGATCAAGATCAGATTGTAATTTCCCAGAACACTTCACTAGCTAGATTACTAGTCAGATTGCTTTGATACCATGTTAAGATCGATCAATCTTAAGTGTTCTTGATGAACACAGATGCAAAGAAATAGAATCAGAGAGTATAGAAGAGAGAAAGTAGATGATAGAAGTAAGAGATAAAAGAGATAATCCTTTTCTTGTTATTATTCATACAAAGGGATGAATACACACACACACACATACATATATATACACATGAAGTGAAGAGGTGTCAAGATCTTGAATTATTAGTTGGCTAATCAGTAACTGTTTGATGTCCTAACTACTTTTAACTAACTGATTAACTATCACTTGAACAAACTTAATTGCCCTATTCTTTCCTTCTACAAATCCATTAAGAAAACTTATATTATATATGTTTTATAAATAATACTTTATAGTGTGTATTAAATCTGTATAAGAAGTGTTCAACAAAAAAAATTATTATTTCTATAAATGATAAATATTTTCTTAATATGATTTATTTATGTAAGTTTTCAAAATTAATTAATAGTCATGTTCCAACCAGTCTAAAATGTGTTTAGGTTTTTATAAATGATAACAATGATGTGCTCCATGTAATCCCACAAAGTGGGGGTATGGATCTTTATAAATATGTGAAATATTTTGTTTTCTATTTGTCTCTTTAATTTATATTGGAATTTCTATATTTTTTGTGTTAATTAAAAAATAGATATCCATGAGGCTTGCGCCTCACATCGTATTAGTTGAGTAAATGTTTCGCTCTTGCCTTCTAAAACAATTAATGGTCATTATTAGTTCAAATAAAATCAATCTACGTTGATATTTAACTTTTATTTTGGATTAAAATGTTCACAAGCCATATCAGATTGAAGAACTTGTCTTGTTCATTTCATTCTATTTATTTTTTAAAATTGTTCATGATTTTTATAGATTTTTTTGTTGAATGTCCCTGAAGGAGCACACATTTTACCGAATTTACAAACTTACCTTCATAAGTGTTTTTTTTTCAAAAAAAAGAAATTATGAAAAATAAATTACAAGGTGAAAATCAAACCTTCATCAACTAGGTGAAATTTTAGCGGTCAATCAACTAAACTACTATGCTTTTCCTACATTACTTTAAGTTCAATCTTCATTTAACTCATATATAAATGTGTCTTTTAACTTAGTCTTAGCTTTTATTTATGTCCTCTAACTTTGGTTGTACACAAGTAGACACTTAAACCTGTATAAAGTTGAATAAATAGACCCAGGTATTCCACATATGTATATTATGTCACATAGAATACATGTCTATTTGTTTCACTTTCGCACATTCAAAATTGAAGTACATAAATACCAACAAAAACCAAGTTCAAGAACACATAATATTATATATCTCTTCTGCTTATGTTTAAATTTCTTACGAGTTTGCCGAATTGGCAAGGCTAGTTTGTGTTATTCAATTATTAACAAGTTATATTAATTAAATTAACAAAATTTGATTTTATCTATATTTAATTAAATTATTCATAAGTTTGATACTGTTTTTATTTTATCTATATATCTAATTAAATAATTCACAAGTTTTACCGAATTGATAGATAGGCCTACGTTCACAAGACCAATTTTCGTAATGACAATTCGTTGAGATATTCTTATTGACAATAATGAGAAAACTAATTCATTCTCTTTTTAGTTGTCACAATTTTCACTTTTAGAGTTAAATATTATATAAATTTTTTCTAATATTTTAAGATATATTTTTTCATCATATCTAAATTTTTATTTCAAAACATCAAATTAATTTATTCAAATTTAGCTTTAAAACTACTCAACGAAAATTGCAGCATGACAATTAAAAAAAAAGCGGAGTAACTATAACATTACATACAACAATGACGATGGTTTTTGCTGAGGGAATATATATGTCAAAATGTTATAATAAAAGAAAGTAGAAAAAGAAAATGTGAAGCTCACAAAATAACATAGTTCAGATGTGTTTTAGATTTTTTGCTTCGTTGATAATGTGAGGCAAGTAAGTTTCAAGGACAAAGTGATAGTCTTCCTTTTTATAAATGAGGTTAAATGACTTTCCCCCAGATTTATGAATGGAATTGCAATCTTTAGGAAATTGTAGCCAAATCCACTTGAATTTATGGCCTTCATAAAAATCTTTCACCTTCTCATTATGTTCCAATGTGACTTTGATCAAATTCTTCTCCTCCTCCTTCTCCTTCTCCATCATACTTGCTTTGATTTTACATTTTTGGGGACACAAATTGTTACCTAAATAGATCACAGCAGCTTTATAAACTTCATTTTTGGCATCTCCTTCGAATTCATTGATCACCATGGTGGACTTATTTGATAATTTCTCCTTGACTTCAGAGAAAATAGCTCGGTTCTCATTGATTGCCTTAGCGAGTGCCACGAGCCCCGTGCTTACTGAAATAGCAACGGTTATATACTTTAAATACTCCATGGATTTTATGATTAAGCTATGGAGTTGTTCTTCCTTTGCAAAGTTGAAGTTTGCTTTTCTTATTTATAAAAAAGAAAAAACCAGAGTATGAAATTGACTTTGTCATGGGAAGAAAAAATCAAACAGTGTGGAGGGAGAAATTGGAATGATCAAGAAAATAGCTGAGGTGACTCAATTATTGGAATTATTTATCAGTCATGTTTATTATTATTTTTTAATGAAAAAGTCAACCAACATTGCTTATAGTACTTCAAGAGTCATTATATCAAGTTGACATAAAATATATAAATTGGACCTTCAAATTATAACTTTGACAGTATACAAATAGATATTTGACTATTTAAAAATTAAATAAATAAGCACTTGAATCCTATTTGGCAAAATACGTGAAATACCCACATTTTTTTATTTTTCGGACACCACCCTCGTTGGAGCTCCGACGAGCCAGCAAACCAATTTCCTCCTCCTCTCTTCCTCATTGTTGCCACTAACAGTTCCCTCTCCACCATCGCACAACAAATAGCCAAACCCCAAAATCACATTCTCTTCATCTTCTCCAGAGAAGTAGCGACGCCAAAGAACAACCCTCCCCTTTTCCCTGTTCTCAGCCACCAGACCACGACCAACAATCATCAAAATCAACCTTTCCTCTCCTCCTTCTCCTGCTAAACCACCACCAAGACCACCAGATCTTCATCCCAAACAACCAACCAAATGAGAAGCCCGCTCACGAACCAAGGTTCTTGTCCCAACGAGTTCCTAACTTCAGAAGTGGAGGACTTCTCCGAGCACTGGTGGGATCTCGTCCACTCTTCTCCTTATTTCCGGCATTACTGGCTTCATGAATGCTTCAACATTATTTATTTTAATTATTTTTAAAATTTACGTGTAGAATTTTTAATTAGTTAGCAGTCTTGAGTGGCTTACTAATCCGTAGAGAGTCACGTTTTGGCTTTAGGATTTAAGTATTATTTTACTTAAGTCTTGGATAGTTAAAGCGTTTACTTATGCACTCTCAAAATTAAAGATCAAAATTATAATTTAAAACTAAGTTAAATATGCTATATATGGATTATGCCTATTAAATTTTTATCAATAAATTATGATGTTACATTTTATTTAGTTCATCGACTTTTTCTGTATCAGTCCATATGACATTAATAATTAAGACATAACATAAACTATCGATCTGACCATGGAATATTTGTGTACAGCTATTAATAACATGGAATATTTGTAGAAGTTTTGTATTTTATTTGGTAAAACTCATAAACTATATTTGTTGTGGAATAAGTCAAAAAGTGGGTACCTCTATTTATGAGAAACTTTTTTTATTCTCGGATTTAAGGAAATTAATCTCTCTTTATGACTTTATTAAGTTCTTAATGAAATGCGCAGCGTCGTGGTGATCCACAAAAAATAAAAAAATTTAAAAGAATTAAAGGGAAAATAATTTAATTTAGGAGTCGCCACCTAATTTTAAGGATAATTAGAAAACCAATTATTATTTACAAAAATAGTCTGTGAACCAAAAAATTCTGAGTGAAAGTTCAAGTTATTCCAAAAGGAATGTATTACTAATCTTCAAAATCCATAATTGTGAGTCCCGATTGAACTCATTTTATCAAATTGAAGGGAAGATATATAATATAACACAAATACAATAATAATAAAATATACAAAAGAGAATGAAATAAATAATAGTACGAAAAACCGCCTAGTATTTACCTAACGCCAATAATATACACAATAATGAATTAATTTAAACTAAATTTTTCTGTCTTTTTTAAATAAGGAGGCCTCGAAAATCGAAGGAGAAATTTTGTCATTGGCCAATTTTAACAAATTATATATATAACTTAAGCTAACATTTTTCATCTTTTAACATGTGATAAATATGAATATAAACTAACTTTTCTGTCTTTTTAAATGGGGAGGCTCAAAATCCAACAGATAAATTTTTCATTGGTCAGTTTTAATACACAATATATACGTCAACTTAAACTAAAATTTTAATACAAAATTAAAACTACAATTTTAGACAAAAATTATAAGTAAAATGACGTGTAATAACTAAAAAGTGACAACATAACAATATGACAACAATAATCATTCAATAACAAAATAGCATCACAACTTGCTGGAAATCCTTAAAAATGCACACAACAAACTTCAACAAATCAAGAGAATTTAAATATGGCCAAAACAGAGCAGTAATAAATAAAATAAGAGAATCAAACCTAAAGTGGGAAAATAGAAAAGAAAACAACGTATATTTACAAAACCAACCTATATTTGCAAAACCATGAAACGAAGATCAAATAAAGGACAAATTGTTAAAACAATTACTCAAACAATGCCTAACTTTCAATTTTCGTTTAGATCCATGAATGGTTAATGAACTCATATAACACCTAATAGTAAAATAACATATGTAACTGACAGGCGAGCACAAATAAAACAACAAATTAACATTAACAGAAAGAGGTTACTGAAGCTGCTAACAATACTCCCCTAGTTAAAATTAACAAAGCGACTAGTATATCGAGGCTCAGATCTATGTTAAGCTCGAGCAAAAGAACGCCATGGCTTCAAAAGAAAGAAAAGAGTTGCAGGTCATTGCTCTCATGTCGATTCCGACGCTAACACTAAGCACGCACTCCTACTTGGAGGTTTGAAGCGGTTGTAATGAAGTATTTAACCTAACTTGGGTTGGGATCATTCCCACGAGGAATATGGTAGACTCCGAATTAGCACACTTTTGTAAAGTGAATCGATATACCCTAATATCTCCCAGAAACAGAAAAATGAAAAAAATAATATAACGCGGGGGGATTTTGAAATTAAAAATAAATTCTAAACTAAAATTACAAGTGTTTGTAATCAGAAGACAGACGAACTAGGGCTACGTGTTCCCTATGACTCCCTAACTAAGTGTTCTTGGATACTTGCGACTCTTTTCTGGTATATAGACGTAAGACAGTAAGTTATGTTCTCCTAAATCCTTGATCGGGCATCTAGGTGAATTTCATAACATTACTTGATTGGTCTCTGTGATGTTACATTACTAACCTTTACTTTTATTCCATACCAAAACTACTACCTCTAGTAGATTGATTAGTTAAAAGAAATCGTTCAACCTATGTTAATTAACTTTTTTCCTATTCGTCACTTCCTGGATCGGGCAAGTGATACTAGGCGGGTTCTAACGTTAGCCTTCCGTTAAAAATTAGTTAAAGTGAAGAGATTAATTAATACATCCTAACACCGTCCAAGTAATTGTTAGTAATCCAATTTTATCTTAGTTAGTTCGTCATGGTTCCCACAACCCTAGTTATGGATTTATCCACACATTCTTAAAGTATGCTCGGAAATCATGTAAGAAGAATACATAATTAAATTACTTACGCACAAGAACTGATGAACAAAAATCCAAAATCTCAATGAAATTGCAAACATGAATTAACGAAATCACAAAATATTATTCACAAACTCTCAATCTTGTTATTCTCTCTCTAAAAGTACTGTATCTAATGTTCTATGACATTCTCCCCTCTGATAAAAACCTAAAAAACTTATTTATAGTACTTAAAATACAAATCTGAAATGAAATAGGATAATTGTGTCGGCGCTAGTTACGAGCACCTTTTACGGCTCGTAAGTCAGAGTCTCATGGAATGTGATTGCATGTCACGACCTGAAAGTGGGGCCTAGATGTGACATGACGAAGGAGAATTCGAAGATCCTCGATCAAGCCATCATAGCATCATCATTCACATCATCGGTTCATAAGCGGGGAAAGATAAATACATAACACATAATTCTAGGGAAAATGGGACTTTGGACTCAAGCTATCGGGATGTTACAGGGAGTAGGATGAGCATGAATCATGTAGCACATAACAAGTATTTCTAAGGGGCGGGTAAGTAGGGCACAAGCTATGGGGGCACACGGGTTATGGGACTTTTCACATAAGCACATTCCCAGCATTCATAAGTCCAAGAATAATCATAAGCATAATCGAAACATCATTCTTATAGCCAAATCTCAATAGTCATAATAACTAATCAAAACATAATACAACATGCAAGATTCTAACATGTCCAACATAGCCTCTACATAAGATAGAGCAGGGCCTCGACATAATCCGGGCTCACCCTCAATTAATAAAGAGAGAAAATAAAATAATACAAGGAAGAGGAAAGTAGATATTACCCTTGAACAAAAGGGCTCACCACAAGCAAAGGGTTCAAGGATGTCACTCATCGTTCAACGGTAGATAGAGGTCGTCACCGGTCCCTACATGGTTAGAACATGTAGACAAAAGTATGGGTTAGTACAATAAAGTACTAACTATGCAGGCATGCAAATGCTTATGCACATGAACCTATAGACAACCTAGATGGCAAGGGCACATACATAAAAGAGAATATAATGAAGAACAATATATCAATATGCCATGAAATCCATGATGCATGAAATGCCATGATGCTTATAGTATAGAGGGGAAGGAACCATAACCGATATCCAAACTCATGTGAGCTACACCATGAACTTGCTCGATGAGGCCTCCCATCGGATTGGAAAAGATTACTTACCAAAGGTGATCTACATCACACCTTACGAACCTCCCATTTCGGTGTGATGGCCACCTTTCTTACGACCCGGTCATTTCAGAAGGATTTACATAACATATCATATCATATCATATCATATCAAAACATACCTTATGAGCCTCCCATTTCGGTAGCAA
>JBCEWC010016886.1:0-12834 GCA_038996855.1 Solanum aculeatissimum
AATAAAATTTATTTATTCAAAAATTATGTAAAAAACATTATAAATTATAATAATTAATAAATTAAAATATCTAAAAAGACATATGTAAAAAACAAATCGGTCAAAAACTTGATTGGCTATCGAAATTTTAATATGCCAAATAAACTAGGACGAAGAAAATATATAACTTATTTTATACAATGTATCAACCTTATATAAAAATGTATAATTATATATAAAAGGTTTTATACACATTTTCATAGTACTAGTTTAGTATACGTGCCTGCACGTATGTGTCGTGTCAATTTAAACATTATATACAAATAGTATTTGTCACTAAAATAAATACAATATTCATATAATCAAAATTAAATAAATACTATTAATTTGATGCAATAGTTTAATCTATTATGTACAGACAAAGATGAAAAAATCAATTCAATTACTTATAATATAAATATGTTAATAGTTTATGAATACAAAAAGTAATAATTTTGAGTTGAATAGTTAAGAGTTAAATAATTAATTTTGTTTTAGTGGTCAATTTTGTTTTAGATAATTTAGTATATAAAATAGTCAGTAAATACGTAAATTATGTATATTTAACTATAAATATGATATACATATTTTTTAAATATATAATATATATGTAATTAATGTAGATATTTTGCATATTTCGATCAGTATGATGAATATAATTGGAAAAATTACGCGGATAAGCAAATATATACTAGTTAATTAGCTGACATAGTTATAGTTTGAATTAATTACGGCTCCATTACAGTTTGAGTTTTGTATAATTTTCACAATTTATACAAACTTTGTGTGCAATTATACAAAAATTGTACACAAATCAAATTGTATATCGAAATGTACAAACAATGTGAATTGTATAGCGAATTATACAAACGTTGTGCACGAATTGTATAGCGAAATATACAAACGTTATATAAAAACTGTGAAGTTATAGTGAATTATACAAATGTTGCGCAAACTATACAAATGTTGTTATAACTATAGTTACGAAATGTAATTACACAAACTATAGTTGTCAAGCATAATTAGACTTTATATATTTGACATTTATGAAATTTGCTCTAAATAATTTGGCTGAGTTGATAACTTGTCACGCCCCGGGAGGGTACCCTAGGCGTGGCCGACACTTAGAGACTATTGCTAGCCCCCAAGCAAACCACTTGGCCTCATCACATTCATTCAATTAACAATTAACACCTCAACGGAAGACTAAAGTAAGTAAAATGGTGGACAATCTCCACATATATAAGTTAAGTCAACTCAAGAAGACTAGCATGAAGAAACTAGCCCAAAGTAATTATTCAACTCAAACAATTATACTTTAGTCCATGAAGCCTCTATCAACTGTTCAACGGTGCCAATGACAGAATCATGGCTACCTCAAATCAAGATAAACAAATCTAAAGTCTAACTCTAAAGCTAGATGAAAACATAAATGAGTATCCTCCGGAAGTAGAGGAGGGCTCACCAACTCAGTTGACTGACTATAAACGATCTTTAATGGTGCGTTTGTTGATGATCTCTAGTACCTGTCTCTGCATCATAAAATGATGCAGTCCAAATGGATGTCAGTACGTGGAATGTACGAGTATGTAAAATGATTGAATGAAACATGCATCAAGGTAGAATAATATCAACTCATATAACTCAACTCAAGAGATAAGAACTCAATCAATAATGTTAGATGTCTATCTAAAGCAAGAATAAAGAGTAGACAGTGACCCAACAATACTAATTCAATCAACCCTAGCTCAACCTCATTATCTCGACTCGAAGTACTATCAGTACAGAATCTATCTAGGAGTTTCTCTTATATGACAACAATCACTTATGAGCTAGTGATTGTACAACAATCCCGTTGATGTTGCCACAACCGTCTATACCTTGCCAGGGTAAGGACAATTCGAATCCCTCATGGATCCGGACAATCGAATAAGTCCTCTATTATTCTAGGGACTGCTCAGCTCAAGAGGAAACATCCGACTTAGCAGTGTTATCCTCACTTACGCTTGGCGACGTAGTTATATGAGTTCGAGTGGACTTACTCTCACTCAATTCAGTGCTCGATACTTCTCCCAAGACTCAATGCTCATAAACACTTCATCTCAAACAATCCTCAATGAGTCTCATAAGGACTCTTCTCAATTCTCAATCCGATCAGTGAGACTCATAAGAGCTCATATCAATCCATCAAATCAAATCAGTTCTCGATCATATCTCTTAATAACTCGACCAATCAATCTCATAGACCTTTCAAGAATGAATTAGACAATCATGTAGGAGAACTATCGACTAGACTAATCTTTAGAGTTCAATCAGGAAAACTCTTAAGACCATCAAGCTCTATCAATCTATCATCATGTTCACATTCACAATCACAATCAACATTCTCAACTCAAGGCTCTAGACTCAATCCCTAGGTTCATTTTTGCAATCTTTTATGAAGTAGTATATAGGATTTGTGAAATAACTCATGTAAAAATATTTATTAAGTAAATCAAGTTTATGATGATCATCAACATAGGAAAATACATATAATATATAAAATTTGCCAGAAAAGATACATAATGACTCAATACTCTCATTTATCGCTCTATCACAATCAAGGGGCACATGGAAGAATAATTTCATGCTTTAGTTTAGCGTTACATACCTGAGAGATTTGAATTTCAGACTAGCTTGGAAGAATTCGCAAGATTCTCGGGAACCCTAGCTTCTCTCCTCTTCTTTGTTCAAGGTCTCCTCTTAGTTAAAACGTAATAATGACTTAGGAATGGGTTTTAAAATCCTATTTATATTAAAAATAACTTTTATTAGTCACGTGTTAAGTTTAGGAGGGTTTGGAAAAAGACTAGAATGCCCTTTCTTTTAAAATTGATTGTCAAGTACCGTAATGGGGCAAGTCCGTGACGCGAACTTATCGCTCTTCAGTCCATTTTTTGACAGAAAACTTAAAACGCGTTCAGAAATTATTTTTCTACAAAATAACACGTAAATCGCATTTTCCAAATGCATTTTATTTGTAATTTTACTTAAATCATTTTTCGATCGATTTTCTAATCCCGTAGAAAATATTAGAACCCCGGCTAAGTGCAAATCCGCGACAAATCCGCGACGTGGACATGTCACGTACTTTTCTGGATTTACATTTTTGCTCCAAAAAATTATCTTTTTATCCGGTTGCTCTAAAAATCAACCAAGACTATTTTCCCACTCAATTTTTTGTGATGATTGTGATTTCAGCCTTAGATTTACCGAAAAAGTTTGGAAAGATGCATTATGCAAACTCCTCTAGGGATATTTTGATAATTTTATCGAGTGTAGCATAACTATTCCAAATAAAAGCAAGTACACTATTTCTTAAAAAAATTAAAAGAAAAAAACAATAAATAAGAAAAATAAAAGTTGAACACACAATTAGCCTTTTTGGCTCTTCAATAGAGTTATTCTCTTAATTTATTTAAAGAGGAAGGTATTACCTTTTCTAAAAGAAGAATATTTTTATTTAAAATGACCCCACACAGTCTCTGCATTTATAAAATAAAAAAAACAGTCGTATAAATAATATATCATATTATATAGTATATTATCTTAATAAATATAATTTAAATGATAAATCGAGAAAAAAATAGGATACGAGGTAAAATTACTATAAAAAGATAGGATAAAGAACAAAATAAAATTATTAAATAATAAGTTAGGGAAAATGAGAAGAAAATATCAGGGTGATGATCCAGTCAAACTAAGTTGATCGTTACTTTTTTTAATTACCTAATAATTTATTTAAATAATGTAATAAAAATTTAAGCAACAATTAAAATAAATATGATATTTAAACTAACAACACCAGGTAACAACCATCCAAACAAGGTTCAAAGACTTTCTCTATTTTCTTAAATTTTGTTCTTTGGGTTTTAATATTGAGATGAACCAAATAATTTTAAAAAATTAACATATGTCCAAAAAAAATTCACAAGTTTAAGGCTTTAAGGTCTTTACTTAATGTTGCTTAAATTAACAATAATTTTAGTATTTTATAATTTTGTAAATTACACATTTATAAAGGGGCTTTCCATTGAAGAATTAACTATTTTATGTTAGATCACAAGAAACACATTGCTCCCTTGGTCCCCATACATAGAAAAAGTTATTGTTTATTACCAAGTCAAGAATAAAGAATACCAACTCATCATCAATGAGAATTACTTGTTCCCTACATATTCATGTTTTTTATTTTTACTTTTTTTTCTTACCATCATGATGTCCGATTAACTTTTGTGCACCTTAATTATTTGAATGAATATCAGTTATTCCTCATCAATAAAATATTATTGAGTAATTCTGCTTATCAAGATTTTGAGCACTACATATATCGTCTAAATTTTTTTTCTATATTCATACATAAAAGGTCTCAAAGAATTAATGATGTGTTGGTATATATAATTAGTTATAATCCAACTAGGCAAAATAGAAATTCAAATAACCTTATATAATAACGAAACAGAAAACTTGTTTGAACCAGTTTGGGTCTATCTTGACTATTCGATAATAATAGTTTTCTCGTTTAAAATTTAAACAAAATAAATATATGCATAACATGTGTTTTCAAATAGATTATTCAATTGAGTATTTATCATCTTTCATAAAGAAAAAAATATCATATAACATTGTCCACAAAATATATATATATATATAGAGAGAGAAGTCATAGTTCATTTCCATATAGCTACTTCCCAACCAAAAACCTCCCCCAAAAGAAAAATGGCCTCTATGATTTTTGTATCATCACCTTTGAGTGTTCAATCATTTGTCAAACTAAGAACAAACTCAAATTATTTTCATTCTCCATGTTATGTTTCCATGGCAAAAAATTCTTATATACATTTACCCTACAAAAATATTTCTATTGTTCAATCTTCAAAATCTTTATTTACAAAGGGTGATGATAATTTCTTTTTTTCATCACAAAAATTTCCAAGAGTTGCTCCAAAATATTCTCCTTCTTTGAATATTATTAAAGCTACCTCTCAAAGTGTCAATATATATGAATTCCATGCTCATGATGTGGTAAGGGCTTGAATTGCTTTCATTTTGTGAATATAATTTTCATGTTTCTCTCTCATTAGATCTTCTTTTATATATACATTCTTAATTTTCAGTTGTTTCTTTGTTTTAGTTATCGTATTATTGTTATCATTACTGTTCTTTTGTACTTTGTTTCTAACATGACTTCTTTACTACTGTATTTTATTTCAATACGTGAAGTTAATATGTTTTATTTGAATTGAAGGTAAAATCATATCTAGAGGGGATGAGGGTGTTCACCTGATCCCCCTCGATAAAAAGATATTTTGTAATACAAGTTATTCGTTTATTTTACTGTGTTTGTGTGTTTGTGTGTGTATATATATCTATATTGTAAATCCTATAAATAGAAGGCTAGAGATCGACTCAGTAGTTTAGGGGGTTTAAAATTCGCCTTGAGGTTCCAAGTTTAAATTCAAACATTACACTTTTATTTTATGAACTCCCTAACTGAAAATCTTGAGCTCGTATATCGAAAACAACCTCTCTACATTCACAAGGTACGGGGGCAAGACTTTCTCCTCGAATTTCACTTGTGAAATTACACTAAATATATTATTATTGTTTCCCCACCATCCTAATTTATTCAATACTTTTCTTTTTTAGAGACAATTTAACTAATTTTGAAATTTAAATTGGATTAGATCAATAAATATATTCGAAAATTATACCAAAACATAGTATGAACAAAATCTCTTCTCATGTCAATATGTTAGGGGAAAAAACCTACATTTTAAAATATTGATCAAGATTTATTTAGCTTGAATATAAATAAACGTAAAACGTTATAATATAATTTGAGACACAAAAAATAATATTTTATTTTTAATACACTTGTTACCTCTTTATTCTTTAAAATTCTTTTGTTGTTTCAAGTAGATATTAGATATCTTCAAGATTTTCCTTTCTGCTAATTTAAATTTTGTGCCAAAATAGTTAATATTATTTCATAATTATATTTATAAATCATTTTCCTTTGAATAAACAATTAGAAATATATTAATTGTTTGTAATCTTTTACAGAAAACAGGACTAAATATCCAGCTTGGTCACAAATATAGGGGGGAGATTCTGCTAATTGTTAATCTTCCTCAGAAATTTAGGTATATATATAATTGTTAATATCAACTAATTTTTCCGTTTTAATTTGACAAAAAATTTAAAATAATAAAAAAGAGAAAACTTTTAGATTTCGTGGTCTGAAAACTAATGATATGAAATATATATATCAAAATATCATTTAATCCGGTGGTCAAATTTCATCCTAAACAAAGCGAATGAAAAGAATATATATATATATAATTTTTATCATAAGCAGAAATTAGATTATTGATATTTAATTTTTAAATAATTATGAATTAATATTGCTGCATCAATATATTTACAATCACAGTATTAAAATATTTTTTAGCGACAATTAATTAACGATAATATCTTAATTGTTGTTAAATATATGTATTTTTAGTGCGAACTGACATTCTTTGTAAATGTCCCTAAAATCTATAGTGATATTGGATCTAGTTGCAATTAACTAATGCTGGTAAAGGCTTTACCATTCTTTATCAATGATTTTATTTTGTCGCTAAAAGTTATTTTAACACTTGTGGCAACATATTTAACGAAAGGCTTTAACACTCTTTGTCGCTAAAAGTTGTGATATAAATATAATACCACTCTAATAAATAATATAACATCATATAAAATTCATCGATTTCAAAAAAAAAATTGATTGTTATAATGAAATTTATTTATTTGTTTTTTTCAGCTATAAAGTTGAACAGGAGTTGAAGTTTCTCAATGGTCTACGCAATCGATACAAAGACCAAATATCCGTGTATGGAAGGGGTATTATTTGTCACTTCTCTTTAATAATATTGTATAAAAGTGATTAGATAGGACATGACGTATTGTCAGCCTACCGATGGCACGATCTTAAAAGTTATGAAAGTCTTGATTTAGGGCGATAGATTAGCAGGTAGTTAGGTGGTGTCTTCTTCATTAATATTTCTTTAATGGAAATAATTATCTTTTTGCATCCCATTTATAAAATATTTATTATTTTTAAACACATTTTATTTATTTATTATCTAGATATTTCATATTCGAAAAATATTTACCATTTATAGCAATTGTTTTATGCATTAAAAGTGAATTAATATGTATTATAGTTATTTTGATTAAAAAAAATTGTATCATGTATTAAAAAAATGAATTATACATGTAATATAAATGAATTATACTTTGTATAAAAGTAATTTTACATGCAATAGAGATGTATTATAAGTGTCTTAAAATATATTAAACTTATATTTTGATTAAAAAAAACCTGCATTATCATATTGATATAAATGATAAATATTTTCTAAATATGATATATATAGGTAAGTTCTCATATTTTAATAATGTCTTTTTGTTTTTATTGGTGTGAAAGATTTTTATTTTTATTTTTATTTTTATTTTTAAGGATTTGAGGTTCTAGGGTTTTTTCCTCACATGAAAAAATCAATATTTCTATCAAGATGGGAAGAAAAACAAGGAGAAGAAGAAATTCAAAAACTTGCTGAGTTTCCAATTTTCAGAAAGGTATATTCATATCAACTTTGCTTTGATAGGTTACTTACAATTTTTTTCCTTTTTAATTTTATGATCTTTTTTAATTACAAAAATTATAATTTTAAAGTTTTTTTTTAAAAGATAGAGGCTGATAATGTAAGATAAAATAAATATTTTTTAAAAAATAATCATAAAAATAAAGAAAATGTCTATTATTTGAAAGTTGATTTTCAAAGTAAAGTTTGTGTATTCAAAAAAGGAAAAAAAATCAAACATATCTAATCATGTATTACTAAATTCAAAACTCATAGTATCAAAGCTTAAACTAATAGAATTAATATTGTAGATCACTTATAAATTTATTTAGTTTTATCTTCTATAAAAAATTTGACGAGGGTGGTAAGGTCTGCGTACATTTTATCCTCCCCAGATCCCTGAGATTTCACTGGGTATGTTATTGTTGTTGTTGTTTGTATCTTCTATAAAATTTTTGACGAGAGTCTTTCAAAAATTGTTTCTCTATCACTATGAATTGGTGGTAAGGTCTGCGTACATTTTATCCTCCCCAGACCCCACTTGTGAGATTCCACTAGGTATGTTATTATTGTTGTTGTTTGTATCTTCTATAAATTTTTTGACAAGGGTCTTTCAAAAATAATTTCTCTATCACTATGAGGTAGTGGTAAGGTCTGCGTACATTTTACCCTCATCAGACCCCACTTGTGGGATTCCACTGGATATGTTATTGTTGTTGTTGTTTGTATCTTCTATAAAAAAAAAATTACGAGGGTCTGTCAAAAACAATCTCTCTATCGCTAAGGAGTAATGATAAAGTCTGCGCATATTTTACCCTCTCTAGACCCACTTGTAAGATTCCACGGAGTATGTTATTGTTGTTGTTTGTATCTTCTATAAAAATTTTGATGAGGGTCTTTAAAAAACAATCACTCTATCACTATGAGGTAATGGTAAAGTCTGCGTACATTTTACCCTCCCCAGACCCCACTTGTGGAATTTTACTAGGTATGTTATTGTTATTGTTGTTTGTATCTTCTATAAAAAAAATTTACGAGGGTCTTTCAAAAACAGTCTCTCCATCAGTATGAGATAGTGGTAAGGTCAGTGTACATTTTACCCTCCCAGATAGATCCCACTTGTGAGATTCCACTGGGTATGTTATTGTTGTTGTTGTTTGTATCTTCTATAAAAATTTTGACGAGGATCTTTCAAAAACAGTCTCTCTATTAGTATGAGATAATGGTAACGGTAACGTCTGTGTACATTTTATCCTCCTTAGACCCACTTGTGCAATTTCACTGGGTATGTTATTGTTGTTGTTGTTTGTATCTTCTATAAAAAAGTTGGCGAGAGTCTTTCAAATATAGTCTCTCTATCAGTATGAGATAATGGTAAGGTCTGTGTACATTTTATCCTCCCCAAATAAATTCCACTTGTGAGATTCCACTGAATATGTTACTGTTATTATTGTTTGTATCTTCTATAAAAAATTTATTTTTTACATTTACGAGATCTAAAAAAATATTTTGTTTTATTTAAAAGGGTGGCCATCGTGATAAAAATAATTGCAATTTTTGGAATTTTCTGAGAAACATTAAGGAAGGCGAAACAATGGAGGAAGAAGAGTTCGAAAAATATTTAGTAGATGGGAATGGAAAATGTGTAAAAAATTATCCATGGTTCGAGGGAGAAACACTAAAAGATTCTGGGGATCTGAATCCGAAATCTGGAGAATCTCCTGGTAATATACCCAGACCAGGATTTGAAGGAAATCGTCGTTACGATCTAGAGGTACGTACTTATTTTCTTGGAAAACAAGTTGATTTTCTATTATTATTTTTTTTTATGTTTGGTTGGTTGGTTGGTTGGTGATTGATTTAAAAAAAAAATTATTTTCTATTGTTTGATTAGTAAATGAATTTTTATTTTATTTTTTTACATGAAAATATATCAACCTCAGCAATAGATTTGGGACATGAACCCGACACCTGATGCGCAACTCAATTCAATTTTTGATCCAAGATTCAATTTTTAAATTTGGACTCGATCTCAACTTTCAAATTGAATTCGACTCCAGATTTAACTTTCAAATCATTTATTTTTTTAAAAAAATAATTAAGAGTTAGGTGGATAGGGATGGGGCAGAAAAATAAAAATTTTAAAATTTGAATATTTTTTCAACAATAAAAATTTAAATTTTTTTTTGTGATGGTCGGGGTGGGGGGGGGGGGGGCTGAGAGGAGTTTGGGATAAAAAAATAAAAATTTTAAAATTTGAAATATTTTCAAAAATATTTTTTTGTTTGTGTGTGTGTTGGGGGTGGGGGTGGGGGGTAAGTAAAAATTTTAAGTGAGTCGGGACAGAAATGAGGTAAACACTGAATTTTTTAAAATGTGAAATATTTTTTAAAAATAAATTGTTTAATTTTTTTTAGGGGGAGGGGATTGTGGTAGGAGTGAGAGAAGAAAAAAATATTATAATCTGAGGTTGAAGGAGAGTTTTTTAAAAAAACTTTCCTTAATTTTTGAAATGAAATCATTTTCTTTAAATTTGAAAAAAATAAATTAATCTAAATATATATTTTTTTAAATATATAAACCAACAAAATATTTTAAAAAATTAAAAAATATTTTCCTCCCTGCCAAACACACATAGTATTGCTTCTTTGGTTAATAAAATAACTAAACTTAGAATTTACTTTTCAAAAGTAATAAACCATTATTTTTAATACAACAACTAATAAAGTTTTATCTTTTTTAATTTATATCAAATTTGACTTCTTCTTTTTTTCCATCTATTTCCAGGATAGCATTGCTAGATATTTTAAAAGGAGGGACTATTCCCAAATATTAAACTAATGACATTCAAGTTAATAATGTATTGCTCATATTTGTGTAAACATTGTAGTAAAAGTATTGTAATAATGGGGATATAAATTATGAATAAATAGTGTTGATGGATTTTATTTCTTTTCACAACAATATTTATATGCTTGGTATATAATTTTTTTTTTATCTCAATGTATATGGTATGATTGAAATTTCGAGACTCGAACTTTTAAATTTTGATCATGAATTTGAACGTAGAAGCTTTAACTTTTTCGAAATAAATTTTATATATTCAAAAGTTATGTTAAAAGCATTATAAATTATAATAATAAATAAATTTAAATATCTTTTTTAAAAAAAAGGAGAAGCATATATAAAAAAAATTCGGTCAAAAGAAAACTTGATTGACTATCGAAATTTTAATATGTCACATAAATTAGGACGAAGAAAATATATACGTATTTTATACAATGTATCAACCTTATATAAAAATGTATATTATATAAGAGGTTTTATACACATATTTCATAATGTATTGTATTATATTGTATTGTATCGTACTGTATTGTTCCAATGACTATAATGTTTGGATAGATTGTATTGTTCTCAGTCGTTATATAATGTCATATATCCATAATTTGAATGATAAATCTATAAAAAATTATAAGGTATGTGGTAGATACCGTGAAAAGATAGGGTAAATGATAAAGAAGAATTATTAATTAAATAAATAAATAAAGTAAAAAATGAGAAGAAGATATTAAAGTAACAATGCAACCACACCAAATCAGGCGTTACACAATAAAGTAAAAAATGAGAAGAAGAAGAGTAGAAGCTGTTGGAGATCATCTTCATCTTTATCTAAGAAATATCACCGATTTTGTAACCAGACTATACCAAAAAAGTATAGCAAAAGTAGTACTACTATGAATAACACATACTAGGAGGCATCATCAGTCAACTCAAAATCCACCACACAATATAAAGGAAATCTTAAGAAGCAAGCCTATTG
The DNA here is from genome assembly GCA_038996855.1 of Solanum aculeatissimum. Classification (NCBI taxonomy): domain Eukaryota; kingdom Viridiplantae; phylum Streptophyta; class Magnoliopsida; order Solanales; family Solanaceae; genus Solanum; species Solanum aculeatissimum. The sequence continues at coordinate 11,512 of JBCEWC010016886.1, forward strand.
ACCAACGAAAAGCATGAGATCAAAAAGGAAGAATTTCTTTTCTCAAAAAAATCTTTTTTTTTCTCCAATGACAAAGGAACTCACGGGCGGGGCATTTTTGACAAAAGACTATACCACTCAATCTGTTACTCGTATATTCTTACCATTCTGATTATCTTACTCAGCCTTGGTACGTTAACACAATATCAACCTTCTATTTATTTCGTTGCCTACTCTAACATAGATCAGGGCCTAACTCTTCTATCACTCACAAATGAGTTGTCAAACCATTAGTACCACTAACTTGGGCCTAGAACATTTAACAACTTATTCACAAAATGCCACTTTTAGACTGTTTAAGATTTTTTGCCTCTCTACCAGTTTTGACCCGTCATGATGAGGCCTATTCCATTATGGCGATCTCGCTATAGCGGGATTCTTTCTGCCAATATGATCTACACGGAAACAGAATCTTAAACTTTCTTTGCAAGCTCCTATTAATACACATAATTACCATACCAGACACAGTATAAAAGTTATTAATTCATTGCTTAACAACACCTCAATTACTCTCCACTTGATCATATGCAAACTTTTTTTTTTATTATAAGCAATATAAACAAATGCTACAATAAAGTAAGACATACGATACCTAATCACATTAGAAATATAGCATCACTTGGACTTTCAGTCCTTTCAGACCAATTATTACACAAGATGGACATGGTCAATTATAGTTATGTCAATTCCTCTATCATTGCACATGTAGTCACATTCATTCATAGATAATAGTTAAAAATGACCCTCTCATGGAACACACACTCAAATTGTTAGCGTGTTAGAATGTGATACCCAATCCAATAGTTAGTGTGTCGGCGCGACGTTCGATTCAATAATAATAAATATGTCGAAGTGTGGTACCTTATCCAATAGTTAGTGTGTTGGTATGACATCCGATCTAATAATAATAAATATACCAGAACGTGGCACTCGATCCAATAGTTAGTATGTTGGCGTGTCGCTCCAATAATAATAAATGTACCAAAATATTATACTCATTCCAATAATCATCATCACAATCACAATCATAATTACAACCACTATGAATAAGTCACAATTTGTCAAATTCAGGTAATAGATTCGTTGGATGTAATTTGGTCATGAATAGTCATTTAACGAGTTCATCTCATCATTTCCTACCACATACATGCATGTGACACTATCATGTAGTTAACACACATATCACACAAATGAAAATATCAAATCATCACTTAAAATGTAACTATCATACTTGAAGTCATAAATAAATCAATGGGTTCATTACCAACATGAAGTCTTTATATA
>JBCEWC010016887.1:0-12834 GCA_038996855.1 Solanum aculeatissimum
ATCTTTACTCTAGCACGTTTGGCTTGTATGTTGGATCCTTACTATATATATGATGTTATTTAGCATGTCTCATGATTTTTCTCTCATGTTATGATTATGGCTTGAATGTTATGTATGATGTATGACTATGTGCTATATGCAAGTATGCTTTTCCCTTTCCCGTATTGTCCCCATAGCTTGAGTCCCATGTCCCTAAATCCTTAGAGCTTATGTGCTATATGCTTTAGCTTCCACATTTCTGAACCGATTATGAGTGTAATGATGCTATGATGGCTTGATCGAGGGTCTTTGGGTCCTCTTTTTCCATGTCATATCTAGGCCCCCTATCCGAGTCGTGACAGTTTGTAACATTTCAGGAGGCATCGAAGGACCCAAGGAAAGATTCACAAAACCTCACACGGACCATGGGATAGCACAAGGACCGTGAAGTTGATTGTCTCTATGATGTGGGACACCATGGAAAATACGAAGGACCACGCAAAGTGAAGTCACACAGGATCTACCACGGGCCGTGTGATGTCTCACAGACCGTGTATTTGAATATGAAGAGAGGCAGAATCATCACTGGAATCGCACTGGAATTGCTCAAGTAAGGTCACACAAAATGTCTGCCAGACCATGAAGTGCCTCACGGTCCGTGTAGCCGTCGTTGACTATGCCCGAGCTAGTTTTCCTATTTTAATTCGAATTAGGTTTTATTAAATATATATATATATATATTTGTATTTTTAAGTCATTTTTCAATATTGAGAACTACCGGAGATAGAATTAAACAAGAGAATGACACTTTTGAAGAGTTTTCATCTAATTTGTTATTTTTTAATCCGCTTATTCGTGGTTGTAATATGTAAATTGGTTGTTTATTCACTTGTAAGTTCTAATTATGATTTTTCATCTTGTTATAATTTGATTTCTTTAGTTATGCTTGGCTAAACCCACAACTAGGGTTGTGGGAACCATGATAACTAACTAAGATAGGCAAACTTGGGGGTAACATTCGAGCGTGATCGTCATACACATCGTAGGAAGTCTTCAATTTAATCTATGACTTAATGAGTCGACGCATTAGGGTTGGCCTGTATTCATTAGATACCCGAGAGGGATGTAGTGATTAGGAAAAGAATCCTATGACATAATTCAGGGTTGTTAACCTAGTCTAAGTGCTGGAGACCGAAAGGTGAGAGCATCCTGGGGTCTAAAGCAAGGGGCAGAAAAGGTAAACATTCTGAGACTGGAAAGTGATGAACAAAATACACTTAATAAGGACCAAAAGGTGAATTAGGTGTTAACTGTTTGTTGTACTCTGTGTATGTGATCACAATCGTAGAAGCCTTAAGTTTGAATATCGAAACTGGTGTCATGGGGACCGCAATCCTAGTCTTGCATTAAATTATTGAACTCCAGTAGTCACTGTTAGGTAGTTATTATTAGAATACTCTTGCAATCTAGTCTTCGTAACATGCACACCCCCATTTACATTATGCATTTTTATTTGAAAATAGTTATTACACTTAAAACTAAGTGTTGGTAGCTTTATTCTCACACATTCCCTCTAGGATCGACCCTAACTCTTGTTGGGTTCTATATTTGATCAAGGACTGCTTTACCCTTCACTTGAAGTGTAAATTTGGGCGTATCACTCATTAATGAACTCCTTGAGGTCCTCATCCACCTTTGAACCATGAAACACTGTGGATTCAATCTAGCAAAATCTCTTATCCTTGAGGTTGGAGTAGGAGTCTTTTGTGAAAAAATAGGTTGAGCCAACATAGTGATGGCGACTCTAAACTCATCATTGGAGACTTGGTCCACTTGAGGGACTGGAGGAGCTTAGTCCACATTAGCATTATTCCCTCTTGGCAATGGATCACGTCGTGGAGCTATTTCTAAAATTACTAAGGGGAAAATATTAGGATACCAAAGTCCAAAGGCACGACATAGATTTCAAAAGAAGTGTAGTTTTTCCTAAGAACATCTCATAGCCACCTATTCATGGGTGTGGCACGCTTCACACCAATGAATAAGGCTCTACTCAATGCGGCATGTTAGACACCCTAAGATGATTTCATACTCTGGGCTCTGATACCACTTTTTTCATGATCCAAACCTAGGACCTGGCCGCGACACAAATAATGTGACACCTAAAGGCATCCCATCCAAGCCTTATGTTCATATCATAAGCATTCATAAGGTAAAATTAGCATTCATAAGATAATAACCAAACAAAAGTATAAAAAAATAAAATGTCATAGTTCCCATAGGGAATATACATCCATTCATAGTCTAAATCTTGCCTCTACATCATAGATCTTGGCGGGTCTAGCACATAGCTCACTAGCTCACCCTCTATATATATATATCGAGAAAATTAAAGATGAATTAAAGTCTCAACATAAAGGAAAATCATCATAGGGCTTCTTCCCAAAGCATGGGAACTCACCAACATGTATTCAAGCATAGGAATTCGAATGCTAGCCTCAATATGGAATAATCTCCTCATCGTTCATCTCTACATGGTTAGAGCATGTAGGTAAATAAGTAAGCGTTAGTACATAGAATGCACTAGGAATGTAAGTATGCCATGAATCAGATGACATCACAATAGTATTAATATGCACAATCATCATCAATGGAACAAGGCACCATATGCATGAACATGCAACTTTAAAATCATAAGAAGAAGCATCTTAAAAATCCATTCATAACCTTAAGATACATATGTGGGAATAAGACCATAACTAACATTTATAAGATCATGTAGACTATTACATGGAATCCCGATGTTCACTCTATATAGAGCTAAGAGGAGTCTACTTTGCTAAGGTAAATTTAATCCTCACACTATAGGATCTACCCTAGCATGGTGAGAACCATCATTTGACCCCACCCTTTAGGATTTACCTTAACACAATGAGTGTTTATCATTTAAGCTAATTGGATCCAAAAGCACACCTTAAAGGCATAAAACATAAACATCATTCCTATGGTGGCACATAGTTATGGGACTATGGTATCTACCAAAGCCCTCTCGGTGCTAAGTCATATCCCACGGAATACATAAATTATGCATATGCATAACTTTCAACATAGTCGTACTTCAATAAAATCATGCTTTTACATATTGAAATCAAAATCATGAAATCCATAACTTCATCGTAGGAGATTAGGGCTAAGTCAAGGTTCATGGAGAATTGAGTCAAAATTATGCAATTAAATTGGAATCATAGAGTAAAACATGTATTTAAATCTAGTTGAAACTTTAGGAAAGATACCCACATCAAATCATTAATCCATAATCATGTATACTTGAAATCTCCTACTTTTGCTTGGAAATCATATAGATCATGTAATTCATCATAATTCGTACATAATTGATCAGAATTATATAGGAATCATAATCCATGTAATTGGAATCATTGCTTAAAAGCCCATAAGAATTCATTGAAAAACTTTGATAAAAAGGAAGTTTTGGATTGGGCTTCATGGATGAAATGAATCCATGCATACCTCAAGTAGAATCCTTGGAATTGAAAAGAGAAGTCTAGAAATCCTTAGTCAAACCTTCAAGCTTTTGCTTCAATGGAAACCTTGACTTAGAGAGAGAAATATTAAAAACCCTTAAGAAAACTTTGAGGATTAAAGACTTTGAATGACTTAGGAATAAGAGTTATAGGGACTAGGTTAGTTAAGGTAGTTAGACAGCCAAACCGATGTGGTTAGGACTTGGGTGGATTGGAAAATTTAAAAACACCCTTCATTAAAAATTGTCAAAACCATCAACAAAACCCGATTACGAGCCATGGATAAACATACGACTCGTAACTTGCCTCGTGGATCAAGGTGTCACCAAAGTTGAGTTACAGGAATTATAGCTTCTGAGTTACGAATACACAGATGACCCATCGATCAACTTATAGGTTGTAGGCTCTTTCGTAACATGATTCCATACTTAAACAAATTTTGGCTTCTTAAGGCCCTTTCCTATAAGACCAACTTATGGGTCGTAGGTCCTTTTATGACTTGTCTGTTAACATGTAAGTTAATTTCCAAAAATTGATAAATTTTCCATTTTCACTGGTCACTTTCCACGATAGCACCTACGACTCATAAGTTCTTATACCAACCATAATATGGCTCATACATCTTGACCATCAACAATTTTTTTGGTGTTTCAGTTTTGAAGGCCTAAGAACATAAGGGGTGTTACACCAAAAAAATTCAAATAGAAGAGGCTATCAAGTAAAGAACAACACAATCCTAATTCACATTCACCAACTAAACCATGACTATGACATTGGTTGGTACCAATAATTAACACAAGCACGTAATTGACTATCCAAGTGTAACGATCCGAAAATTTTGAACATCGTAAAGGTTGGTTAAGGTTAGTGTTAAACTGTTTGTGGTTGAATTTTAGTAGCCATGGGCTGAATGCAAGTGGCCGGATTCAAAATGGATCTTTTGGTGAAGTTATGGGGTCGGTTGGGCAGTGTACTTTGAAAGATCATAACTTTTAGTACGGGATGAACTGTATGGGATATTATATATCAAATTGAAACTCTTTGAGTTATCTTCGTAACTGAACTAGTTTCATTCAATTCGAAGTTTGTATGTGAACGTTATGGCCAAAACAGTGGGACTGCTCGTAATTGAAAGGACGCTGAGAACGAGGTTCTGAAATGGGGCTAAAGACTGTACCACAAACTATTTGGTGGTCCACGGTCTGTCTGAGTGTCCATGGATTGATATAGTGAGTCCCTAGGGGTTCGCGTCCACTCCATGGACCAAGTAAAGTCCCACGAACCACCCCACGGTCTGTGAGACACTTCACGGCCCTTGAAGGGTCCCATGAAGTAGAGCAGAAAGTTGGCAAGGGTTCGGGGCTGGACTCCGGACCAAGTGATACTTCATGGACCAGTACATGGTCTGTATGTAGCTATACGATCTACTAGACCCCCCATAAAGTGATTCAGAAAGTCCCCCGAGAGTTCGAGTTGAAGTTGAGGCCAAGTGTGGCCTCACGGTCCAGTACACGGACCGTGTACCAGTATACTTCCACGATAGCTCCTCCATGTGGCACTATTATCAGTGAATTAGTACATTTCATTAATGGTTAATTCGTAATTTAATTGGATACTATACCCCTTTTAGGCTTTATAAGGTCCCCTAAAGCCCCTAAATCAAACCCTAAATCCTGTTCTTCCATTCTAACACTCCTTAAGGCTATCCAAAATTCTCTCAATTCTCTTCACCTCCATTGATGAAAGCTTGAAGAAATTTGGGGAAATTCATTTCTCTTGCAATTCCATTCAATTATCTTGATCAAACTTAAGGTATGTGGGTTTGATTCATGGATTACCTTCCATCCATGAAGACCCAAGAACCCTACTCTTTAATTTATGAATTTTAGCTTTCTTTGATTATGGGTTCTTTAATTCTTGAAGTATTTTGATGCATTGAGTTGTGGGCTGTAGAAATTAGGTGAATTAAGGATGATTTAAGTTTGAATTTTATGAAATTCATGGAAATTCTTGAAGGATCAATGTGAATGTCCCTTTAATGGTTTAATATGCATGGGTAATTTGCATTATGTTTTGAATTGGGATTTTAACATGAATTATGTTGAAGTACCTATTGAATTATGGGTCAAAGTTTGATTCCTCAATTACCCATGCACTTTATCTCTCATTCATGGCATATGCATTGAAGAATGGTTATGTTGAAACTCTTGTTATCATATGATATGTTAAGGCTTGTGATCACATAGTCTCTTGTTATGGCTCTTTGAGCATTATGGGTGCTTACACCACTTTGATATGTTATGAAGGCTTGATTAGGGACCTACCTGGCAAGTATTCCAGATCCAAGTTGTAGCTCGCTCGGGTCTCCTCCGGTGTCGGTTGAGGTCACATTCCCGCTATAATATGATCTTATGTTGCAATTCATGCATCATGGCATGACATATTGTTATAATATCATCCTCTTGGCTATGTGCATTTCTTTCGTATCACTTGTCCCCTTGTCATCTTGTTTGGTCATGCTATATTGTCATATGCATTGCATGCCCACATACTTAGTACATATTTGTGCTAACCAATACTTTTGTCCACATGTTCTAACCATGTAGGGACCGATAACGACTTCCTTCTTCCGGCAGACGATGAGTGACATCATTTGGCGTTGCTAGCTTGTGGTGAGCCCTTTTGTTCAAGGGCAATAGCCTCCTCCTATCTTCCTTGAATTTGTTTACTTTCCTATTTTCATGTATTGAGAGTGAGCCCCAAACTATGTCGAGGCCCCGCTCTTCTTATGTAGAGGCTATGTTGGACACACTAAACTCTTGTACGATGTATTATGCTCTATTGGGGTATTATGACTATTGGCTTTTGTTTATGGAAATGATGTTCCATTTATTCTTATGTTTATGCTCTTGGGGTTGTAAATGATGGGTATGTGCTTTGTGGAAAGTTCCCTAACCCAGTGTACCCCCATAGCTTGCTCATCCCATTCCCAAAAACATCCCCATTGCTTGAGTCCAAAGCCCCATTTCCCGTAGAATTATATGTTATGTGTTTACTTTTTTGCGCTTCCTAACCAATGATGTGTGTGATGATGCTATGATGGCTTGATCGAGGACTTTTGGGTTCTCCTTTGCCACGTCATACCTAGGCCCCTTATCTGGGTCGTGACAAAGATGGTATCAGAGCCCTAGGTTTGTAATGATCCTCGGAGTCCAACATGCCATGTAACTTAGAGTCTCGTTTATGAGTGTGATGCGCGTCATACCTATGAGTGAGCGGATATGACGACGTTTTATGAACTTGCCACTACATTGTCCCTTGTGTCGTGCCTTGTACTGTTTATGAGATTCCCTAAACTCTTGGTTCTTGTCGCTCTTTCAGAACATTCCTCCTGTCAAGCTCCCAAATTTGAGGAAGAAGCCCCTCGGGCACCGGTAGAGGAGCAAGTGTCTCATGCGGTGTTCTGGAATGTGGTGTCGATATTGGCCAGCCAAGCCCGGCCAGCTAATCTTGTGAATGGTTGTACTATGGCCTCTAGGGTGAGGGATTTAACCCGGATGAACCCTCCAGAGTTCTATGGTTCGAAAGTGGATGACGATGCTCAAGGGCTCATTGATGAACTCTCCAAGGTGTTGGCCATAATGGGGGTGAGTTCGAAAAAGAAAGACGAGTTGGCCGCCTACCAATTGAAAGATGTGGCCCAAATATGGTATGGCCAATGGTTGGTTGAGCGAGTTGCGGAAGTTAAGGTTGGATGGGAAGAGTTCAAGATGTCCTTCCTTGACCGATTCTTTCCTCTTGAGCTTAGAAAGGCCAAAATGATCGAGTTCATCAATCTCCGACAAGGTGGAATGACTATGAGGGATTATGCTCTCAAATTTACTAAACTCTCCAAGTATGCTCCAATGTTTATATCCAACCCCCGTGCAAAAATGCACAAGTTCATCTCTAATGTCTTTGATTTTTTTGTGAAGGAATGTCGTACGGCTACGCTTATTCGGGAGATAGACATCTCAAGGCTCATGACTTATACCGAGAAAATTGAGGGAGAGAAACTCAAGGAAAGGAGAGTGCATGAGGCTAAGAGGGCCCGAATTGATGGTGGGTTCTCCAACTCGAAAGGTGGTAGTGGGTTTGGCCGATTTCAACAAGGACAAGGTTCAAATATGAGAATTGCTAATACAAAGGTGCCTCTTCCTAAGGCACAAGTTGGGGGTGGTCCCCGAATTCCTCATTGTGGTCATTGTGGTGGTAATCACATGGGTGATTGTAGGAGAGCTACGGGTGCTTTCTATGGGTGTGGTAATTTGGACCACAAGATCTCAAATTTCCCAAAGAATGTAAAGAAGAACCAAATGGCTCCAGGTGGTCAAGGGCCGCCGTAAGCTCTAGTTGGTGGTGCTCCAAGAAATAATCGATTCTATGCTCTTCATGCTCGTCAAGAGGTGGAGGAAGCTCTAGACGTCGTGACTGGTATGTTAAAAATCTTTGATTTTGATGCTTATGCTTTACTTCATTCGGGTGCAAAATTATCTTTTGTGACTCCTCTGTTGGGTGTTAAGTTTTTTTTTAGCCCCGAAACTCTAAGGGAATCTTATTCGGTGTATACTCCCGTGGGTGAGTCTATTGTTGCCCGAAAAGTGTATCGGGGTTGTCCTGTCTCTATGTTACATAAAGTGTTCACCGGTGACCTTGTAGAACTTGAGATGTATGATTTTGATGTTATTCCTCGGATGGATTGGTTGCATGCATCGTATGCCTCAGTAGATTGTAGAACTAGGCAGGTTAAATTTCAAGTTTTTAATGAACCGGTATTGGAATGGAAGAGTAGTGATTTCATGGTTAAGGGTCGGTTTATTTCCTATCTCAAAGCCCGGAAGATGATTTGTAAGGGGTGCATTTATCATATTGTGTGGGTTAGAGATATGGAGGGTGAGTTACCTAAGCTTGAATCGGTTCCGGTGGTTAATGAGTTTTTTTATGTGTTTTCCGATGACTTTTTCGATATCTCTCCCGATAGAGAAATAGATTTTGGCATACATCTCCTTTCGGATACTCAACCTATTTCTATTCCTCCTTATCATATGGCCCAATAGAATTGAAGGAGTTAAAGGATCAATTGAAAGATTTTCTAGAAAAGGGCTATATTAGGTCGAGTATCTCACTTGGGGTGCTCCCGTGTTGTTTGTGAGAAAGAAGGATGGGTTGCTCCGAATGTGTATTGACTATCGGTAATTGAATAAGGTAACCATTAAGAATAGTTACCTGTTGCCTAGGATTGATGATTTTTTTGACCAACTTCAAGGAGCTACTCACTTTTCTAAAATAGATCATGGTTCGGGTTATCACCAATTGAAGGTAAGGGAGTGTGATATTCCCAAGACAGCATTTTGGACTTGTTATGGTCATTTTGAATTTATGGTGATGTCATTTGGGTTGACTAATGCTCTGGCGGTGTTTATGGATCTTATGAATCGGGTGTTCAAACCGTTCCTTGATAATTTTATGGTAGTCTTCATTGATGACATTTTGATCTACTCCCGTAGTGAGCAAGAGCATATGGATCATTTGAAGTTGGTTCTTCAAACTTTGACAGAGAAGAAATTGTATGCCAAGTTTAGCAAGTGTGAGTTTTGGATGGGAGAAGTTACTTTCCTTGATCATGTGGTTTCATGTGATGGCATTAAGGTTGATCCTAAGAAAACCAAAGCGGTGAAGGATTGGCCAAGATCGTTGACTCCTTCGGATATTCGAAGTTTTCTTGGTTCAACCGGTTATTATAAAAGGTTTGTTGAAGGGTTTTCATCTATAGCATCTCCGTTGACCAAGTTGACTCAAAAGAAGGATAAATTTGTATGGTCAAATGAATGTGAGAAAAGTTTCCAAACTTTGAAGGATCGACTTACTTTGGCTCCGATTTTGACTTTGCCTAATGGGTTAGATGGTTTTGAGGTATATTGTGATGCGTCACGTATTGGTTTGGGTTGTATGCTTATGCAACATGGTAAGGTGATAGCATATGCGTCCTGGAAATTGAAGGTACATGAACAAAATTATCTTATCTATGATCTTGAATTTGCAGCGGTGGTATTTGCTTTGAAAGTTTTTTGACATTATTTATATGGGGTTCATGTAGATGTCTTCATCGATCATAAGAGCTTGAAATATGTGTTCACCCAAAGAGACCTTAATTTGAGGCAAAAGAGGTGGTTGGAACTTCTCAAGGACTATTATATGAGTGTCCTTTATCACCCCGACAAAGCTAATATGGTGGCGGATGTCCTTAGTAGGCGTTCTATAGGGAGTGTGACTCATTTGGAAGAGGGGAAGAAGGAGATAGTGAAAGACGTGCACCGTTTGACTAGGTTGGGTGTAAGGTTGGCCGAATTCGATAATGGTGGAATTCTTGTTCAAGGTGGATTCGAGTCTTCCTTAATGGTTGATGTTAAGAAGAAACAAGACCTAGATCCTTCCTTGGTAGAGTTGAAGAAATTGGTTGCCGATAGAACGATTGAGGTTTTCTCCCAAGGGAGAGATGTTGTGCTACGGTACCAAGACTATTTGTGTGTTCCGGATGTAGATGGCTTAAGCGAGATTATCATGAAGGAGGCTCATAATTCTCAATATTCTATTCATTCGTGATCTACCAAGATGCACCGAGATTTGAGAGAGTTGTATTGGTGGCATGGTATGAAGAAGGACGTGGCTAAATTTGTGTCGGAATATCCTAATTGCTAACAAGTAAAAGTAAAACATCAAAGGCCCTGTGGTTTGACCTAAGATATTGAAATTCCTACTTCGAAGTGGGAAGATGTGAACATGGACTTTGTGGTTGGGTTACCCCGTACTTGGAGACAATTTGATTCCATATGGGTTGCGGTTGATAGAATGACTAAGTTGGCTCACTTCTTATCGGTTAAGACTACCTATAATGTCGAGGATTATGCTAAAGTGTATATTCGGTAGTTGGTGAGATTGAATGGTGTTCCAAGGTCTATCATATCGGATCGTGGTACTCAATTTACTTCTTATTTTTTGAAGTCCTTTCAAAAGGGACTTGGTACTAAAGTCAAGTTGAGCACCGCATTTCATCCTCAAACCGATAGGAAAGCCGAAAGGACAATTTAAACCTTGGAGGACATGTTAAGGGCTTGTATGTTGGAATTCAAAGAAAATTGGGATGATCACCTACCTCTCATTGAGTTTGCCTACAACAATAGCTTTCATGCTAGCATTAGTATGGCTCCATTTGAAGCTTTGTATGATAGGAGATGAAGATCTCCAGTTGGTTGGTTTGAAATAGGTGAGGCGGCCTTGTTAGGCCTGGACTTGGTTGTTGAGGCCATTGAAAAGGTGAAGTTAATTAGGAAAAGGTTGAAAACGGCTCAAAGTCGCCACAAGTCTTATTCGAATGTTAGGAAGAGGGATCTTGAGTTTCATATTGGTGATTGGGTGTATGTGAAAGTGTCCCCCATGAAAGGCATCATGCATTTCGGCAAAAAGGGCAAGTTGAGTCCCCAGTATGTCGGACCTTATGAGATTGTGGAACGGGTTGGCAATGTGGCTTATAGATTGGAGTTGCCTTTGGACATGAGCTCCATTCATCCGGTATTCCATGTGTCCATGTTGAGAAAATTGATTGGTGATCCTAAAGCAATTACACCTTTGGAGGGTTTGATGGTTGAGGAGAATTTGACATATGAAGAGGTTCTGGTTAAAATTTTGGATAGGCAAGTGAAGTGGCTTCGCAACAAGGATGTAGCTTCAGTCAAGGTGATTTGGAGGAACCAAGACATAGAGAGAGGAACGTGGGAAACGAAATGGGACATGATGGAGCGATATCCCTATCTCTTCCAATCTAATCAATCCTAAGGTACTAGGTTCTATCCTTGTATGGTCCTAATTCTTTAAATTCTTGAGTTTCATGACATTGCATTCATGGGCTCAATTCAAGTTGCCGGATTCAAAACGTATGTTTTGGTGAAGTTATGGGGCCGGTTGAGCAGTGTACTTTGAAAGATCATAACTTTTGGTAAGGGATGAACTGTGTGGGCTACTATATATCCAATTGAATCTCTTTGAGTTGTCTTCGCAACGCAACTGGTTTCACTAAATTCGAAGTTTGTATGTAAAGGTTATGGCCAAAACAATAGGACTGCCCGTAATTGGAAGGACGCTGAGAACGAAGTTCTGGAATGGGGCTAAGGACCGGACCACGGACCGTTTGGTGGTCCACGGTCCGTGTGAGTCCCATGGGTTGATCCAGTGAGTCCCTAGGGGTTGGGGTCCAGTCCATGGACCGAGTAAAGTCCCACGAACCACCCCACGGTCCATGAGACACTTCACAGCCCGTGAGGGGTCCCGTGAAGTGGGGCAAAAGGTTGGCAAGGGTTCGGGGCTGGACTCCCGACAAAGTGATGCTCCATGGACCAGTACATGGTTCGTGTGCAGCTACACAATCTATGAGACACCCCGTGAAGTGATCCACAAAGTCCCCTAAGAGTTCGAGTCGAAGTCGAGGCCATGTGTGGCCTCACGGTCTAGTACACGGATCGTGTACCAGTATACGACCACTATAGCTTCTCTGTGTGGCACTATTTTTAGTGAATTAGTCCATTTCATTAATTCTTAATTCGTAATTTAATTAGATCCTATGCCCCTTTTAGGCTTTTTGAGGCCCCCTAAACCCCCTAAATCAAACTCCAGACCATTTTCATCCATTCTAACACTCCTTAAGTCTCTCCAAAATTCTCTGAATTCTCTTGACCACCATTGATAAAATCTTGAAGAAATTTGGAGAAATTTATCTCTCTTGCAGTTCCATTCAATTCTCTTGATCAAACCCAAGGTATGTGCGTTTGATTCATGGATTACCTTTCATCCATGAAGACCCAAGAACCCTACTCTTTAATTTTCTGAATTTTAGCTTTCTTTGATTATGGGTTCTTTAATTCTTGAAGTATTGTGATGCATTGAGTTATGGGTTGTAGAAATTAGGTGAATTAAGGATGATTTAAGTTTGAATTTTATGAAATGCATGGAAATTCTTGAAGGATCAATGTGCAAGTCTCTTTAATGGTTGAATATGCATGGGTAATTTGCGTTATGTTTTGAATTGGGATTTTATCATGAATTATGTTGAAGTAACTATTGAATTATGGTTTAAAGTTTGATTCCACCATTACCCATGCAGTTGATCTCTCATTCATGGCATGCATTAAACAATGGTTGTGATAAAACTCTTGTTATGATATGATATGTTAAGGCTTGTGATCACATAGTCTCTTGTTATGGCTCTTTGAGCATTATGGGT
>JBCEWC010016888.1:0-12834 GCA_038996855.1 Solanum aculeatissimum
CCATAGCTTGAGTCACAAGCCCCTAAACCCTTAGAGCTTATGTGCTACATGCTTAGCTTCCGCGTTTCTGAACCGATTATGAGTGTAATGATGCTATGATGGCTTGATTGAGGGTCTCCGGGTCCTCTTTCGCCATGTCACATCTAGGCCCCCTATCCAGGTTGTGACACCATGTATGGACCAGAGACGACTTCTATCTTCCACCGGACAATGTGTGATCATCTTGAAGACTATTGCTTGTTGTGAGCCCTTTTTTTCAAGGGAAATAGCCACTTTTTATCTAGCTAGTATTATTTTACTTTTCTTTACTTATGTATTGAGGGTGAGCCTCAAGCTATGTCGAGGCCCCGCTTATCTTATGTAGAGCCTTGTTAGACAAACTAAACTCTTGTACGTTGGATTGTCTTCATTGGATAATGTGACTATTGAGATGTTATGATTTATGAGCCTTGATTATGGAAATCGTATTAATTGTTCTTATGACTTGATGGTGGGATTGTGTGTTGATTATGTGCTTATTTGGAAAGTCCCCTAACCCAGAATGCCCTCATAGCTTGAGTCATACTTACCTGCCCCTTAGAGATAAGTGTTATTTGCTATGTGATTCATGTTCACCCCATTCCCGGCAACATCCCTATAGCTTGAGTCTAAAGCCCCATTTCCCTAAGATCTTATGTGTTATGCGTTTACTTCCGCACTTTCGAACCGATGATGTGTGTTATGATGCTATGATGGCTTGATCGAGGACTTTTGGGTTCTCTTTCGCCATGTCACATCTAGGCCTACTCCGGGTCGCGACACATTCTAAAAAGGTTAATATGGTGGCAGATGCCTAGAATAGAAAGTGTATGGGAAGCTTGGCCTAGATTGTTGTTGAAAATTGACCTATGGCTAGGGATATTCAGTCTTTAGCCAATCAGGGAGTTTGAATTGATTATACATTACTTGGCAGGTTTCTTGCAGGTATGGTGGTGCAATCATCCTTAGTTGGAAAAGTCAAGGCTTGCCAATGTGATGATCCCCAACTTTCTAGATTAAAAGATACAGTGCAGAGTTGATATGACACGGGAGTAGGGCGTAGATGTGACATAGCAAAGGAGAACCTGAGAGTCCTCGATCAATCCATCGTAGCATCATCACACACATCATCGGTTTGGAAGAGCGTAATAAATCAAATAACACATAATTGTAAGGGTGTCGGTGCTTTGGACTCAAGATATGGGGATGTTGTCGGGAATAGGATGAGCATGAATCACGCACATAGCACATAACAATTACGTTCTAAGGGCCTAGTAAGTATGACTCAAGGTATGGGGGCAAGATGGGATAGGGATTTTCCACATAAGCACATTCCCAATCAACAAATCATAATATCATAAGCGAAAGCACAATCAAGCATAAGTAACAATGGCAAAGCACGAAAATCATAACATCTCAACAAGCACATAATATGGCGTATAATAGAATTCGATACATGTCCAACAATGCCTCTACAAGAGTAAGACGGGGGCCTTGACACAACCTGGGCTCACCCTCAAGTCATAAGATCAGTAAAAATGAAATACAAGCATAAGATAGAGGGAAGGTGGTATTTCCCTTGGAGCATAGGGCTCACCACAATCAACAAGAACAAGGACCTCGCTAGACGTCCAATGGTGGATGAGTATCACCTCCGGTCCCTACATGCTTAGAGAATGTAGACAAAGAGTATGGTAGCACATAAAATGCACTAAGTATGTGGGCATGCCATGCGTATGATCATGGACCTACTAACAAACTAGATGACAAGGGCAAATATACGTATAGTGAGAATATATATATAAGCAAGGGAACAATATCGTAACAATATACTATGAAGTGCCATGATGCATGAATGCTACCTACAAATCATAGTGGGGGTGTGACCTCAATCGAAAACAGAGGGAACCCGAGCAACCTACTACTTGGATTTGGACTACTTATCAGGTAGATCCCAGGTCAATCCTTGAAAATGGGATACAAATCACTCCCATCTAGGGAGGTAACCCATGTTGGCACATGGTTTGATGGAAAGGAGTATGAATCCTTAGAGATAGTCCACCCTGACTCCAATCCCTCGGTGCTAAGTCTGATCCCATGGGAATACATATATATATACAAGCTTTCAAAATAGAGATTTAAACCTTTCAATTCCAAGAACAATGCAAGATGGCTACAAGCCCAAAATCACATTTCAAAACCTTTCAAATCCAAAACAGAACTTCTGAATATCATTTCCATAGACCAATGCAAAGGAGTAGCTCATTCTAATAGAAAAGAGTGGTGCAAGACACCCATAATGCTTAAAAGCCATATCTAGACATGATGTGATCACATTCTAGTCCATTTCCATGTCTTGCAAAAATCAAGCCAAATCATATCAAGAGTTTCATCATTTCATAACTTTCATGTAATGCATATGTCATGAATGAGGAGATGAATGCATAGGAAATAGGGAGTTAAATCTTAATTCAACAATAACAATGAAATTCAGTTGAAATCCATAAGGAAATCCCAATTTAAAACATAGTTTGAGTTATCAATGCCTAAACAAGCTTTCAAAGGGATCATGCATACTCCATTCTTCAAGATTCCAATGCAAAATATGGCAATTAAATTTAAATAACCTCAAAATCAACATTAGAACTCAGCCCACAACTCAATTGAAACAAATCATCCATCAATTTAAAAGACCCATTTACAAGAAATCTAAAATTCATCAAAATTGAAGAAAAGGATTTTGGGTCTTCATGGTTGAAAGGAGAACCATGAATCAATCACGCATACCTGAGATAAATCACAAAGAACAACAAAAATTTGAAGAAGAATCAACTTTTTCCCCTGATTCCCAAGCTAGCCTTTAATGGAGGATTAGAGCATTTGAAAGAAATTGAAGAAATTGAATTGAATAGGAGACAATAGGGCTTTAATCAGGGGTTTTAAGAGGGTTTAAAATAATTAAAATGGTCCTCGGATTAATTAAAATTACAACTAAACCATTAATGAAACGAGAAAGAAAAATTGGAAACAGTCACCGACGGCACACTACATGGAGCGTGTAATGACTCACGATCCGTGAAACCATACTTGGAACAACGAGCACCAAATCCTTGGGGCAACTCTCTGGACCTCCACACGGACAGGCCTTACGAGACATGAGGCTTCACACAGACCGTGAGCCAGTCCGTGGAGGCTCACTTGGCTCCAGGCCTCAGCACCAATCCTAGAAACTTACTGGAACACCACACTGACGGGCTCATGAGCCATGAGGCTTCACACAGACCGTGAACTGGTCTGTGGAGCCTTACTTGGCTCGGAGTCCTAGTTCATGGCTCATGTTGCTCACTGACACACTCCACAGACCGAGCTCACCAGTCGTGAGCGTTCACACAGTCCGTGGACCCTCTCGTGGTCCACTGCCTTAGCCAAACCCCTCCTTTTTTTAGAACGCTTTCCCTGCACAGGTATTTCTACTGTGAAGGCCATAACTTCCACATCAAAACTGTGAATTGAGTAAAACTAAGTGCGTTCGGAAGATAACTCGAAGAGATTTAATTTGATAGGTCATGGCCTATACAGTTCATATCGTACGAAGAGATATGGCCATTTAAAGTCACTACTTCCACAAGACGTCAAGAAAAAATATAACCAATACGAATTCCTCCAAAACGGTCATGCAAGAAAGACTCGGGAACCTCATAAACTAACCAAGACCACCTCAAATAAACCCTCAACCAGTAACGTAAGATTCAAAAAATTTTGGATTGTTACATCATCTCCCCCTCGGGAACATTTGTCTTGAATGGGCTAGAACGAGGCTTGAAAGGCTAGATGTAACCAAGAAACATCTTAACAAGTAAACAAAGTGCATAGACCATTCCTTGACAATTTCAAGTCATTAAAACTCCTGTCAAAATATTTTTCAAATTATTTTGTGCACATGTATGTATGTAATGGCATGAACTCAAGAAAACAAGGAATTAGAATCATTCAAAAGAGGATAGAACCTAGTACCTTAGGCTTGAGTAGATTGGAAAAGATGGGGGTATTGCTTCATCATGTCCGACTCCGCCTCCCACGTAGCACTCTCCACATGTTGATTTATCTGACGCACTTTAACCGAAGTTACTTCCTTGTTGCGAAGCCGCTTTACTTGTCTATCCATGATCTCGATCGGTACTTTTTTGTAAGTCAAGTTTTTCTCAACCGCGACACCTTCTAAAGGCACGATTGCCTTAGGATCACTAACCAACCTCCTTAGCATTAAAACATGGAACACCGGATGAATAGAATTCATATCCAAAGGTAACTCTAATCTATAAGCCACCTTGCCAACTCATTCAACAATCTCATATGGTCCGACATATCGGGGACACAACATTCCCTTTTTGCCAAAATGCATAACGCCCTTCATAGGTGATACCTCTACATAAACCCAATCACCTACATAAAATTCGAGGTCTCTCCTCCTAACATCCGAATAAGACTTTTGGCGACTTTGAGCCATCCTCAACCTTTCCCTAATTAACTTTACCTTCTCTATAGCTTCAACAACCAAGTCCTGGCCTAACAATGCCATCTCACCTAACTCAAACCATCCCACTGGGGACCTACACCTCCTACCATACAAAGCTTCAAAGGGAGCCATACAAATGTTAGCTTGGAAACTATTGTTGTAGGAAAATTCAATGAGCGGTAGATGATCATCCCAATTTCCCTTGAACTCTAACACACAAGCCCTTAACATATCCTACAAGGTTTGAATTGTTCTCTCGGCTTTCCCATCAGTTTGAGGATGGAATGCGATGCTCAATTTAATTCTAGTGCCAAGCCCCTTTTGAAATGATCTCCAAAAGTGAAAAGTAAATTGGGTACCACGATTCGATATGATATACCTTGGTACGCCATATAATCTCCCTAACTCACGAATATACAAATTAGCATAATCCTCGGCACTATAAGTAGCCTTGACCGGTAAGAAGTAAGCCGACTTGGTCATTCGATCTACCAAATCCCAAATAGAATCAAACTGTTCACGAGTACGAGGCAACCCAACCACGAAATCCATATTCACATCCTCCTACTTCTAGGTAGGAATCTCAATTTTTTGGGCCAAACCACCGGGCCTTTGATGTTCAACCTTCACTTGTTGGCAATTTAGACATTCTGACACAAACTTGGATATGTCCTTCTTCGTGCCATGCCACCAATATACCTCTCTCAAGTCCTGAGGCATCTTAGTAGAGCCAGGATGAATAGAATATTGTGAATTATGAGCTTCACTCATGATGACCTTTCTTAGGCTATCGACATCCATAACACACAACCAATCTTGATACCGTAGTACACCATCTCCCCCTTGGGAGAAGACCTCTATCTTCTTTTCGGCAACTAACTTCTTCAACTCTACCAAGGAAGGATCCAAATCCTATTTTACTTTCACATCAACAACATGGAAGATTTGGATCCATTTTGAACAAGAATACCGTCATCATTTGAGTCGGCCAATCTAACACCCAACCTAGACAAATGGTGCACATCTCTTACTATTTCCTTCTTCTCCTCGTCAATGTGTGACACACTCCCCAAGCCTACTAAGAGCATCCGCAAAAACATTCGCCTTGCCTGGGTGATAAAGAATGCTCATATCATAGTCCTTGAGTAGTTCCAACCACCTTCTTTACCTCAAGTTAAGATCCCTTTGTGTGAAAACATATTGCAAATTATTATGATTGGTGAAAACATCAACGTGAACCCCATACAAGTAATGTCTTCAAATCTTTAAAGCAAACACCACCGCCGCCAACTCAAGATCATGGGTCGAATAATTTTTCTCATGAACCTTTAATTGTTGCATGAGCACACACCCCAACCCAATCCACGAGGCATCACAATATACCACAAAACCATCTAGTCCATTTGGCAAACTCAAAATGGGAGCCGATGTAAGCCGATCTTTCAAAGTCTAAAAGCCCTTCTCATACTCGTTCGACCACACAAACTTAGCCTTCTTTTGGGTCAACTTAGTCAATGGGGACGCAATAGAATAGAATCCCTAAACAAACCTCCAATAATAATCGGCCAGCCCAAGGAAACTTTGGATATCAGAAGGAGTCAATGGTCTAGGCCAATTCTTCACGGATTCGATCTTCTTAGGATCAACTTTAATACCATCGCCGGACACCACATGACAAAGAAAAGCAACTTCCCCCAACAAAAACTTACACTTGCTAAATTTGGTGTAAAACTGCTTCTCCCTTAAGGTTTGAAGTACCAACCTCAAATGGTTCATATGCTCCTGCTCATCCCGAGAGTAAATCAAGATATCAATGATAAAGACCACCATAAAGTTGTCAAGAAATGACTTAAACACCCGATTCATGAGATCCATAAACACCATCGGGGCATTGGTTAAACCAAACGACATCACCACAAATTCAAAATGCCCGTAATGAGTCTGGAAAGCTATCTTGGGAATATCACACTCCCTTACCTTCAACTGATAGTAGCTCGAATGGAGGTCTATCTTCGAGAAATGTGTAGCTCCTTGAAGTAGATCAAACAAATCATCAATCTTGGGCAATGGATACTTATTCTTGATTGTCACCTTGTTCAACTATCGATAGTCAATGCACATTCGGAGTGACCCATCTTTCTTTCTTACAAACAACACAGGAGCACCCCAAGGTGATATACTTGGCCTAGTATAGCCCTTCTCAAACAAATCTTTCAACTGATTCTTCAACTCTTTTAGTTCACCTGGATCCATACGGTAAGGAGGAATGGAAATGGGTTGAGTATCCGGAAGGAGATCTATACCAAAATCCATTTCACTATTAGGAGGAATACTAGGTAAATCCTTGGGAAATTCATTAACCACCAGAACCGATTCAAGGGAAGGAGACTCAACCTCCACATCTCTAACTCTCATAATATGGTATATGCATCCCTTACAAATCATTCTCCGGGCCTTGAGGTAGGAAATAAACCGACCTCTAACCACGGAGTCACTACCCTTCCATTTCAAAATAGGTTCATTAGGAATCTGAAATCTAACTTGCCTATTCCTACAATTGACCGAGGCATACGATGCATACAACCAATCTATCCCAAGAATAATATCGAAATCATACATCTCCGACTCCACAAGGTCATCGGGAAAGACTTTATGCAAAACTGAAATAGGACAACCCTGATACACCTTATGGGCAACAACAAATTTACCCACGGGAGTATAAACTAAATAAGATTCCCTCAAAGTCTCAGGACTCAAAGAAAATTTAAAAGCCAACAGAGGAGTCACAAAAGATAAATTTTCACCTAGATCAAGTAAAGTATAAGCATCAAAATCAAAGACTTTTAACATACCAGTCACAACATCAAGAGCTTCATCCACCTCCTGTCGGACATGAAGAGCATAGAACCTGTTGTTCCTGGGAGCACCACCAACTTGAGATTTCGGCTTCCCTTGACCACCTGGAGCCACTTGATCCCCCTTTTTCATTCTTTGGACAGTCGACAATCTTGTGATCCATACTCTCACACTTAAAGCAAACTCCCCGAAGCCTTCCTACATTCACCCAGATGACTTCCCCTACATTGGCCACAACAAGGGGTTCGTGGTACACCCCTAACCTGTTCCTTAGGAGCAGGCACCCTAGAGTTTACAAAATTCACATTTGAACCCTAGCCTTGTTGGAATCGGCCATTTCCTTCACCACTCCTTGAGTTAGAGAACCCACCATCAAACCGGGTTCTCTTGGATTCATTTACCCTTCTCTCTTTGAGTTTTTCTCCCTCAATCTGTTCAGCATAATTCATAAGCCTAGACATATCCATTTCCCAAATGAGCATGGCGGTGTGACACTTTTTCACAACCAAGTTAGAGAACCCAGAAATGAACTTGTGCATCCTTGCACGGGGATCAGCTACTAACATGGGAGCATACTTGGAGAGTTTGGTGAACTTGAGAGAATAGTCCCTCACAAGCATGCTACCTTGCTTGAGGTTAATAAATTCAGTCATTGTATCTTCTCGAAGTTCAATAGGGAAGAAACGGTCTAGAAAAGCAAACTTGAATTCTTTCCAATCAACCTTAGTATTTGTGACCCTCTCAACCAATCACTGGTTATACCACACCTGGGCTACATCTTTCAATTGGTAAGCAGTCAACTCAGCCTTCTCCTCAGAACTGACACCCATAACTATCAACATTTTCGTGAGCTCATCAATAAACTCCTGGGCATCCTCATCAGCCTTCAAACCAAAGAACTCTGAAGGATTTATCCGGGTGAAGTCTCTCACCCTACAAGCCGAAGTGCCACCATTTATGGGATTAATTAGTCGAGCTTGATTAGCCACCACCTGGGCAAGCATAGCAACCACATTTCAAAACTTAGCATGAGTCACTTGCTCTGCCACAGGCTCACGGGGGCTTGTTCCTCATAGGCCAGAGCCTGTCTGGGAAGGGAGGTTTTCGGGGAGGCATCTTCTGAAAGAGTAACAGGAACACCAACATTTCAGGAAACCTTACAAAACAATTCACAGCACAACATAAGGAACAATGAAGTGAGACAATTCCTAAAACGTCATCATAGCCCCTTGTTCATAGGTATGGCGTGCATCACACCCATGAACAAGACTCTAATCGATGCAGTATGTTAGACTCCGAGAACCATTACAAACCTAGGGCTTTGATACCATCTTTGTCACGACCCGAGAGTAGGGCCTAGATGTGACATGGCAAAGGAGAACTTGAGAGTCCTCGATCAAGCCATAGTAGCATCATCACACACATCATCAATTTAGAAGTGCGTAATAAAGTAAATAATACACAATTATAAGGGTGTCGGGGCTTTGGACTTAAGCTAAGGAGAATATTGCCAAGAATGGGATGAGCATGAATCACATAGCACATAACAATTATGTTCTAAGGGACAGGTAAGTATGACTCATGCTATGAGCGCAAGACTGGATAGGGACTTTCCACATAAGAACATTCCCAATCAACAAATCATAATAACATAAGCAGAAGCATAATCAAGCATAAGTAAAAATGGCAAAGCACGAAAGTCATAACGTCTCAATAAGCACATAATATGACGTAAAATAAAATTTGATGCATGTCCAACAATGCCTCTACAAGAGTAAGACGGGGGCCTCGACACAACTCAGGCTCACCCTCAAGTCATAAGATCAGTAAAAATGAAATACAAGCATAAGATGGAGGGAAGGTGGTATTGCCCTTGGAGAATAGGTCTCACTACAATCAATAAGAATAAGGATCTCGCAAGACATCCAATGGTGGATGAGTATCACCTCCGGTCCCTACATGGTTAGAGCATGTTGACAAAGAGTATGGGTTAGCATATAAAATGCACTAAGTATGCGGGCATGCCATGCGTATGATCATGGACCTACTAACAAGCTAGATGAAAAAGGCATATATACGTATTGTAAGAATATATATATAAGCAAGGGAACAATATCGTACCAATATGTCATGAAGTGTCATGATGCATGAATGAAACCTATATATCATAGTGGGGATGTGACCTCAACAGACAACAAAGAGAACCTGAGCGAGCTACTACTTAGATTCTGACTACTTGCTAGGTAGATCCTAGGTCAACCCTTGAAAAGGGGACACAAATCACTCCCCATCTAGGGAGGTAACCCGTGTTGGCATATAGTTTGACAAAAAGGAGTATGGACCCTTAGAGATAGTCCACCCCGACTCTAATCTCTCAGTGCTAAGTCTCATCCCACGGGAATATAAATACATATACAAGCTTTCAAAATGGAGATTTCAACCTTTCAATTCCAAGAACAATGCAAGATGGCTACAAGCCCAAAATCACATTTCAAAACCTTTCAAATCCAAAATAGAACTTCCGAATATCATTTCCATGGACCAATGCAAAAGAGTAGCACATTATAATAGAACAGAGTAGTGCAAGACACCTAGAGTGTTTAAAATCCATATTCAGACATGATGTAATCACATTCTAGTCAATTCCCATGTCTTGCCAAAATCAAGCCAAATCATATCAAGAGTTTCATCATTTCATAACTTCCCTGTAATGCATATGTCATGAATGGGGAGATGAATGCATGGGCAATATGGAGTTAAATCTCAATTCAATAATACCAATGAAATTCAGTTGAAATCCATAAGGAAACCCCAATTTAAAATATAGTTTGAGTTATTGATGCCTAAACAAGCTTTCAAAGGGATCATGCATACTCCAACCTTCAAGATTCCAATGCAAAATATGGTAATTAAATTTAAATAACCACAAAATCAACATTAGAACTCATCCCACAACTCAATTGAAATAAATCATCCATCAATTTAAAAGACCCATTTACAAGAAATCTAAATTTCATCAAAAATGAAGAAATGAATTTTGGGTCTTCATGGTTGAAAGGAGAACCATGAATCAATCCCACATACCTGAGATAAATCACGAAGAACAACAAGAATTTGAAGAAGAATAAACTTTTTCCCTTGATTCCCAAGCTAGCCTTTAATGGAAGATGAGAGCAATTTGAAAACAATTGAAGAAATTGAATTGAATAGGAGAGAATAGAGCTTTAATCAAGGTTTTAGGAGGGTTTTAAATTATTAAAATGGTCCTAGGATTAATTAAAATTATAATTAAACCATTAATAAAATGAGGAAGAAAAACTAGAAACAGTCGTTGATGGCACACTACACGGACCATGTAGAGGCTCACAGTCCGTGAGTCCCTTTCGTGAAACCATACTTGGAACAACGAGCAATAAATCCTTGGGGCAGCTCTTTGTACATCCACACGGACAAGCCTCACGATCCTTGAGGCCTCACACGAACTGTGAGCTAGTCTGTGGAGACTCACTTAGCTCCAGGTTTCGGCACCAATCTTGGAAACTTACTAGAACACCACACGGA
This sequence comes from Solanum aculeatissimum, assembly GCA_038996855.1. Taxonomy (NCBI): domain Eukaryota; kingdom Viridiplantae; phylum Streptophyta; class Magnoliopsida; order Solanales; family Solanaceae; genus Solanum; species Solanum aculeatissimum. Next base: position 10,952 of record JBCEWC010016888.1, read on the forward strand.
TGGGCTCATGACCCGTGAGGCTTCACATGGACCGTGAACTGGTCCGTGGAGCCTTACTTGGCTCAGAGTCTTGGTCCATGGCTCATGCTGCTCACTAGCACACTCCACGAACCGGGCTCCTGGGTCGTGAGCCTCTACACGGTCCGTGGACCCTCTCGTGATCCACTGCCTTAGCCAAACCCCTATTTTGTTTTTTAGAAAATTTTCCCTGCACAGGCAGTCCCACTGTGAAGGCCATAACTTTCACATCCAAACTCTGAATTGAGTGAAACTAAGTGCGTTGGGAAGGCAACTCGAAGAACTTCAATCTTGATAGTTTGTGTCCCACACAGTGTATCTTGTACCAAGATATACATCTATTTAAAGTCAGTACGTCCACAAGACGTCGAGCAAAAATATAACCAATACAAATTCTTCCAAGACGGTCATGCAAGAGAGACTCGGTAACCTCATAAACTAATCAAGACCACCTCAAATCAACCCTCAACCAATAAAGCAAGATTCATGAATTTTTGGGCTGTTACAAGAGTGAAGGTGTGAAGTCATTCTCAATTGATGTGAGGTCATTTTGCATGGGTATACCATACATACAATTTATTTTACTTTTAATTTATAGTCTAAGGTATTAGGTATTAAGGCTTAACTCTAAACTTTAAGGTTAGGGATATTGAATTTGAGTTTGACCAACATAATTGATACCAGTACCCACTATTTTGTATAGACTGAAGTCATTGAAGGCTATTTCATTTGTTTTGTATTCCTTGCAAGGTTGGAATACTTGTCACTAATAAGGTAAGTGAGACTTTAAGCTTTAGTTCTTGCTCTTTAAACATTCTTTGAAAAATATATTTTCTCTGCCTGGTTCATGTATTGGGACAAGTGTGGGCTTAGCAGAACAAATGTCTTTCGATCAGCCCTACACATGTTATTTTGTGAAGATATCGAATATTTTTATAAGTTATATGTGGTGTGATGTTGGATATATTTCTTCATTATTGTCCATATGGTTACTAGGGGCATACATAGTTGTCGTTATATGTTAGAGGTATATTAATGATGTCGTATTATGTTAGGAGCTTTGTACATGTTGTCATAGCATACTTTTAGACCATTATACATGTTTTCATGGACTTGTCGGGGTGATGGGTTAATCTCCTTCACTATCGTTATGACAGGTGTTGAGTGTGGAATGAATTGAGACATATAGGAACCTTTTTGAATATTTTTTTGAACTTATTGAGCCTTATATTACGAAGTATTCTTGTGTATATTATTTATGTATAGTTGTTGTCTAGATGTAATTTATTACTCTTATTCTAGGGGTATTAAAGTAGCGAGTCGAGGATCTTACTGGGTTATATTTATATATAGCTCACTCCTTACTTGTATGTCAATGCAAATATTATTGTAGAGGGTGAGACTTGTGGTTGATAAGTTCAATTTTGTAGACTCTATTGCTTAGGTGGGCCTTCGCATTGCTCATGGAGACTACTATTTCAGCTCTATCTATTATAGCTTACATTTTTCTTCCTGAGGTTTGTATGCCCGACAGTTAAACTCATGTCACTCTATTAGAAGCTTCATGATCTTATTGTGGGATTTGAGCTAGAGGTATTTGGGTAAGTGATTTTTTTTCTTTTGTAACTTGATGTACGATTTTGGTTTGATAGTTATTCCATTTTTTATGAGCAGTGATAAGGTTTGTTGTTGCACATATTGTGTCTCTTTGCTTTGATAATTTGGATGTGTGTATGGATATATGGTTCCCGACAGATGGTATTGGCAGGTGCCAGTCATATTGTCACAACCCGGATAGGGGGCCTAGATGTGCCATGGTGAAAGAGGACCCGAAGACCCTCGATCAAGCCATCATAGCATCATTA
>JBCEWC010016889.1:0-12834 GCA_038996855.1 Solanum aculeatissimum
AAATTCATAATTTAAAGAGGAGGATTCTTGGGTCTTCATGGATGAAAGGGAATCCATGAATCAAACCCACATACCTTGAGTTTAATCAAGAGGATTAAATGGGATTTCAAGAAAGATGAGTTTCCCCAAATTTCTTCAAGCTTTCATCAATGGATGTCAAGAGGACTCAGAGAATTTTGGAGTGAATTGAAGAATGTTAGAATGGATGAAAAGGGATTAGGGTTTGATTTTGGGGAGTTAGGAGACATTAGAAAGCCTAAAAGGGGCATAGGATCTAATCAAATTACGAATTAACCATTAATAAAACGGAATTGATCACAGAAGACATGGTCTCACGGAACCCACCCAGTGGCCGTCTAGAGGCTCATGGGCCGTGGTACTGCCTGTGGAACCACACTTAGTCCAGAGTCCAACCCCGAACCTTGGCAAACTTTCTGGATCAACTCACAGGACCCTTCATGAGCCGTGAAGGGTCACACGGACTGTGAGGTGGTCCGTGGGACCACACTTGGTCCATGGCTTGGCCCCCAACCCCCAAGAGCACACTGGACCAACCCACGAACACCCCCACGGACCGTGGACCACCAAACGGTCTGTGGTCCCACGCTTAGACCCTATTCCGGAATCCTTTTCCAGCATACTTCCAATTATGGGCAGTCACACTGCAAGGGCCATAACTTTCACATCCGAACTCTGAATTGAGTGAAACCAATTATGTTGCGAAGATAACTCAAAGAGATTCGATTTAATATATAGTATACCACACAATTCATCCTGTACCAAACGATATGGCCTCTCAAAGTCAGTGATGTCTAAACGGCCTTTCAACCTTTCACCAAAATGATTCCCTTGAATCCGGCCACTTAAATACAACCCATGGCCATAAAATTTCAACCATGACCAGTTCAACAATAACCTTTGCCAACCATTATGATGTTAAAAAAATTTTAAGTCGTTACAAGAGACCTCTCTTCAGATCCCATTGTGGAGAGTCAGGATGCCCATATTCCCCCGTAGCCTGAGGGACCACCAGTCGTGCAGCGGCCCTCAGCTGCACCGATTATGACTCTAGAAATACAGGTGGTGATAGGATAGTTATTGGAAGTTTTGGGGGTGTACAATAGGGCCCAATACCATCCCCAGTTTTGCTAGTTCAACAAGATTTGCTTGCTATTCCAAAGCCAATGGAGCAACCTCCAGTGCCTCCTATTACGCATCCAGACATACCAGAGGGTGACAGATCTTACCAGGATTAGAGGATGCTCATTTTTTTATGAGGTTAGACCCTATAAGGTTTTCAGGGGTTGTTGGTGAAGATGTACAGGAGAGTCGAACTACGTGTAGTGAGAGGATACAAACATTGAGGTTATTGGAGTCCCAGGGGAAGATTTTACAACCTATTTACTTGATGGTGCTGCTAGACAGTGATGGCATTCGTTTATGGAAACTAGGCTAGTTAGGTCCCCGCTAGTCTCTTGGACCTAGTTTTCTAATGCATTTCTTGCCAGATATATTCCTATGAGTCTTAGAGATAGGCTCTGTGACCAATTCTCTAAATTGGAGTAGAGCTCTATGTATCAGAGCATGAGAACAGATTTCACGAGCTCTTTGGGTATGCCATAACTATACTAACTACTGAGGAGAAGCAAATTAGGTGTTTTGTCAAAGGGTTGCACACTCAAATCTGTATTAAGACCTAATCCTTGGTTACCATAGGCCAACCATTTCTTGACATTATTAATCATGCCCATACTATAGATCAGCTACATCGTGAGATCTACAGGGGTAGCGACAAATGAGCTTATTTTTAGGGCAATTTTAATAGGTCTTGATCTTGATTCAGGAGGCAGTTTGATAGAGGCCAATTGAGGTTACAATAGGGTCATTATAACCTTCCTTATCAAGATTTAGTACAAGCTTCTGAGGGTAGCTATTAGTCACTAGATGCCTCCAGTCAACCTTCATATTCTAGCCAGCATAGGCCAAGGAATAGTGTTGTAGCATCAGCAGGGCAATCCAAATCTTCCCAGCCAGTTAGACAGGGGTCCAAAGTAGTTAAGATAGGAACTTTAGGACCTAGTGGTCGACAGTGGGATGGCAGTCCTTAGAGGTATTTTGAGTGTGGTGAGCTAGACCATTGGTCTAGAGATTGACCTGTGCGTAGAGCAAGACAATTAGCTTTTCAGACAGGCCAATCAACTTTTCCACCACTAGCCAGGGACAGAGATCAGGGGCAAGGCCGTAAGGCCATTTAGTGGGATTCTAGAGATGACTATTATGGAGTTCAAAATGAGTAGTGAGGTTACAAATCTGATTAACCTAGTGCCAGAAAAGACCAACAAGCCTCTAGGGGTATTGTTCAAGGCGGAAGGCTCGGGGGCAGAGGTGATGTTAGAGCAGGCAGTTATTAAGGCCACTTTTATCTAGCTTGAGCCTGGTCAGAGGCTGAGGCTTCTAATGATGTTATTACAGGTATGATTACTTTATGTAGCTATCAACTTTAGCTTTATTTGACCCTAGGTCAACATATTCATATGTATCTATTTATTTTTCTTTCTATTTGGGGGTGAGCCCTGAGCCTCTTCCATCTAGACAACTTGTTTCGACCCTGGTAGGAGATTCCTTAGTAGTGGATCAGGTGTCCAGGTCATATGTAGTAACACTTCAATGGTTAGACACTTGGGCAGATTTAGTAATTCTTGATATGCTTGATTTAGATGTTATTCTGGGTATGGATTGGTTGTTGCCTCATCACACTATTCTAGATTGTTATGGCAAGCCTGTTACTTTGGCTATTCCTACTATACCCTAGTAGTGTGGCATGGGTATGTTTGTTGTGCACCAATTGGTATTATTTCTTATGTTCAGGCTCATAGGTTGATTTCCACTAGTTTTCTGGGATATTTGACTTATATTCGTGATGTATCAACTGAGGCTCCTTCAGTTGAGTTAGTTCTAGTAGATTGTGAGTTCCCAAATGTATTTCTTGTTGATTTACCTGGGTTACCTCATGAGAGAGATGTTGACTTTACTATTGAGGTAGAGCCGGGAACTAAGCCTATTTTGATACCACTATATTGCATGGCCCTTGTAGAGCTTAAAGAGCTCATGTTTAGCTTTAGGGTCTTCTAGATCTGATTTATTCAGTCAAGTGTTTCTTCATGGGGGTGCTCTTGTTCTATTTGTTAAAAAGAAAGGATGGGACTCCCCATATGTGTATTGATTCTTCTGCACTTTTCAACTTCCTAACTCGCGGGGTTCTTACAGTGTTGTAGCCTTGGTTGTGTCTAAAGGCTGAAATTTATACCAAATGAATGTTTATAATGTATTCCTCCAAGGTTATTTATATAAGGAAGTGTGCATGGAGGTGCTTAAGGGTTTTAGAAGGAAAGACAAAAGTATGTAATCTACTCAAGTCATTATATGGACTTAAGCAAGCCTCTAGACAATTGAATTTAAAGCTCACTATTGCCTTATTCGATGTTGGTTTAACTCAAAGTGCACATGATTATTCACTTTTTACTCTGAAGAAAGGTACATATATAGTGATTATATTGGTCTATATTGATGATTTACTAATCACTGAAGTTAAGGACAGTCTTCATCAACAGTTCAAGTTGAAGGATTTGGGAGATCTTAAGTATATTTTGGGCATTTAATTGTTGAGATCCTCAAAAGGTGTTATTCTGAATCAAAGAAAATATATTTTAGAACTCATAACTGGTGCCAAGCCCTCTCCTACTCCTCTAGAATCCAACTTGAGACTTACTTCAGTAAAGCATGATTTGAGGTTATACTAGAGGCAGTGTTCTGCATGATGTTACCCCTTACCAAGGGTTGATTGGTAAACTCCTCTATGCCACTTTCACTAGACCAGACATTAGCTATGCAGTACAGACTCTCAGTCAATTTGTGCAATCACCTAACAAATCATATTGGGAGGATGCTATTAGGGGGTCAAATATCTAAAAGGAACAATAGGCCAAAGGGTTTGGTTATATGCTATGCCTACCACTATGCTTACTTGTTGGTGTGACTCAGATTGGGTTGCTTGCCTCAACACTAGGAGATCTATCACAGGATATGTAGTCTAATTTGGTGAGTCATTGGTGTCTTGCAAATAAAAAAAACAATAAATCGTCTCCAGAAGCTAAGTTGAAGCTTAGTACAGGAGTATGACGTCCGTTGTCTTTGAGGTTACTCGATTGCTAGGTTTGTTTACTGAGTTTGGTGTGCCTCATTTAGGTACATATTACCATCTTAAGTGACAGAACATCAACTACCCAATCAACAGCTAACCCTGTTTTCCATGAAAGAAACCAAACACTTCAAAATAGACTGTCATTTTATCAGGTAGATGCGGTTGAAACTGTCTATGTTCAATGAACATCAAATTGCAGACTTACTGACCAAAGATTGAGTCAAGCTTAGCATTCTCATTTATTAGGCAAGCTTGGTGTACTCAATATTTTGCACCCTTTCAGCTTGAGGGGCTATGTTCAACATATTAGTTGCTGATAATTACTGTTTCATTAGTTCTTAGCTACTGGTTTACTAGTTAGTTGATTAGTCCATTCATTAGTTAGTTAATTAGTGGTTGTTAGTCGATAAGTTGTTATTTTGTTTGTGAGGATGAGCTGGCATATTCAGTTAGTTAGAAATTTTGTACTGCACAATCAAACTGGCTGTAAAGCCTGGATCATGCCTTCATTTCTAGGTTATGAGATAAGATTTCAGATCAATAAGACTTCCTCTTTTCTCTCTAGCTTTACTTCTTCTTAAGTTCATTGTGAACTGGTGGGCTTTCAAGCTCACAGTTTCACAGCAAGAAAACCCAAAACACACAATCACATACAGAACCAAGCAATAATAATTAGATCAACAACTGTCTTAAGGCTTCACCACATGTTACAATGCTCAGCTGCCTATAGACCTTTATCTCAAAACCCAATTTCTGCAAGCACTATCGCATAAACATCTTTAAACTAGCACAAAACACTAGCAACGGATTCAAAGCTCGACAGAGATAATAGAAGGAAGACAGAAGTGGCAATAAAGAAATGGCAGAAACAGAACTGAGCTAAAAACAATACATGTGCAGCAGCAATCAGAAGCACCTAACACGTACGACCGTGTTACCCGGAAAAACCAAAGAACCCTTGGACAGCAAGCTGGCATGACAACAACCAGCTGCTTCCCAGCGGCTTGGATATATAGAGAGAAAGTAAGCGGAATGTCATCAAAGGAGGGTATTTATCCCCAAGCTACTTTGCAATAACGATCCCAATCATAATCACATGTCAACCAGGAAAATGGCCATAAAACAAAGAAAATAACATTAAATAATTTGATTGCATGGCCAAAATGCATTATTTCTCCTTTTCTGTGAACAACTCCATCTTCAAATCCTACTCTACATGGGTGCCATACTAATTATATAAATACCCTTCAAGGAGAAGTGAAACGACAGGGAAAAAGAATTGTAAATAATTCCTTTCTTGGCTGATTTATGAAATAATAATAAGATACAAAAAAAAATTACATCCATCTAACAAATGCAATAAACATTCATGCCCATATTGCAAGAAGGGACATAAGTCCAGACCCTAAGAATAGTGCAAAATAAGAAACTACTTGAAGCCTGGTATTGCAGCTCATTCTCTTACTCATGAAATCTGCAGCTATTAGGTCTACTAAAGCCATGTATACTAGAATTCCAGCAGATATCGAGTCAAGGATCCCTTCCACCACCAAAGCTCTTGGGCTATGTGGATAATAAGATGAAGCAGCTCCAATCCCTACAGCAATTCCTAACGGGGTTGTTATGGCGAAAAACGTGGCCATTAGAGTGGAACGCATGGAATTGAACTGTGCCTGTGAGATGCAACCCCCTAATGCAAAACCTTCGAAGAACTGATGGAACGACAATGCCACGAGCAAGGGTCTTATTGTACAGGGACTTTCTGAAACACCCAATGATACACCTATTATGATAGAATGTGATACTATCCCAAGCTCCAATACCTGAAATAGAAAGAATTTGTTTGAATGACCAAGTATACACAATCAAACTGACAGGCATACACAAACATTATGCATCATGACAGAGACGGGGAAAATCAACCTTATGCATATTTGCAGATTAAACAATAGTAACAACCTGGTGCTAGTCTTACAAAATACATAAGGAAACAAGCAGACCAGGAAATCTGCTCTTATGAGAAACCATACACAAATAAATCTGTAAATACGTATACAATTCTTTGAACAACTTGATGCACACCACACCAAAATATGTAATGACGGGCACCTGATAGACCAAGGGAAGCATACAAAATTTAGGCAGTATTCCCATGTGACGTTAGATTTCACATGACAATACATGCAGTATCTCAGAGGTTGGGTGAAAATCTTAAGCATCAAACAATTAGAAATTAACTAGCAGAATACCCAACTAAATATAGATAAATGAAATGATATAGTTACCCACTGAATGTATTTAACAAAGCTCACAGAAACAGAAGCTTATAGAAAGATGCAATCATTCAACTACATATGCCTTTATCCCAAATTATGTTGGAGTCATCTTTAGAATTCTCTTTATCAGTTCAAAAGTTGTAGTAAATTCAGCAGAGCATCCAAAACTACAAATAATTCAAGAAAATTTACATCAGGTTTTGTGGCATGAATGATATACGATAAAGTCCAAACATTCTCTTTCTCATAAATGCTAGAATTTAGGAAATAGAATTGATTTCTTTAAAGCTTACAACTGATGAGATAATCAAAAACCTTCTGGACAGCATTCACCAAATTCCAACCACAACAAACTTAAGCCAAGAAGTACAGAGAAAGCCCAATGACATCTGAAAGTGAAACAATTCACGCAAAATTACCTGAGAAACAACAACATGCCTCACTCCACCTTCCTCATCCCCACCGCCGAAGTTATGGGAGTGTGAATGACCATGGGAATGCTCCCTCACGTCCCCTTGTTCATGTGAATGGCTATGTCTGTGATGAGCTGCATGCGCATGCATCCCCACAATGTGTATGGCACCACCTTCTTCTTCACCAAACAATTTCTCATTCCTTGGCTTTGGCTCAACTGGTACTATAGCTGATTCTGACACCAAGTCTCCTGAATCAGTCTGATCTTTTTGGTTTTGTTTCTCTTGTTTCTTTTCATAATACTGAGTCCCAACAAAATCAACCACCAAGGTAGCCAATGCAGCCATCATGGCGATAAAACCAGCAAAAGGGAATTTCAACCAAGGAGATTTCGGTAGACAAGGATTAGTTAACGATGAAGTGGCACCTGGTAACATGTGTACAAAACCTGTGGCAAGGATGACACCAGCAGCGAAGGCTTTAGCAGTAAAAAATAGATTAGAGTCAGTTCGAAGGAATCGGTGCTTCTTGCCAACTAATGGGATGCCAACTCCACAAACACCAGCTATTAGAATGGCAGAGATGGCCACCATTTTAAGGGTGAGAGCAGCAGAGCTGTCTCGGCATCCTTCCATCTCTTCAGCAGCACTGCCACAGGCAGTACTGGAAATAGATTCAGAAAGTTTCAGCATAATGGCATCTGTTTTGATCAAAAGAACAGTAAGAATGTCAAAATCATTTCAATTAGTACACAATTAAAGTATTGAACCAATGAAGAATTATTTTCTTTTCAATTCAACATAATTAAGAGTGTCAATAGATTTCAAATGTTTTGGTATAAATCATGAAATTCATTAGAATATTGAAGGCAGTGGAATCTGTGCCCTACTTAATACGTGAAAAGAGATGGCAGTGTAATCATATTCAACCTTTGGCAAGAACTCCATTTTTTTGATAAAGTACAACTAAACTGGCTTCCTTAATTTTTACTTTCCCTTTCCCAGCTTCAGTACATGAATTAGATTCAACAGACGAAACCGAAACCAATACGCAGAGAAAATGAAAAGAAGATATACAACCAAAAGTAAAAAATAAAATCAGACGTTTAATACCAATGCAAATTTAGAAGTCAATAACCCCCAACATTTCATAAAAGCAAGAACAGCACAAAATTGATATGTTGGTGTCGGATCCTCCAAAAGCAGAAATGCTACATAGGTGCAGCAACATTCGAAGTTCTGAGGAATATAGCAAAATTGAACTTCAAAAATAACAACCTCTTAAAGCAAAGAATGTCCAGTTTCATCAAAAGACTCAAAAAATGAACTACTAAACAAAATTTAACATGAAAACTGGATACAAATCACTGATGAGTATTCAATCAAACAAATGAGAGAATCCCTCGAGACATGAAACAATAGAAGAAACTAATTTTGGGGAATTCTCCGTGAATTACAAACCAAAGCAAGCAAAACTCAAGAAATTAAAGATTCAAATAATTTTCCATTTCGACAATCCTCATAACAATTACCTGAGAAAGAGCCAGTCTTTTGTCTAATATGGTCCATAAGAAAGAAAGGCATGAGATCCTGAAATAACAAAGTATAGAATAAAAGTCATACAGCTTTCAAGAAAAGAATACACAATATAAGAGGAGTGGGGCAGTGGGGGCACTCAAGAACGAACCTCAATGAATGACATGGGATACGGGAATTCTCTTTCACTTTTTTTCAATTTGGTAAAATACAATAAGTTTACACAAAACAGGAAAAGGGAAAGCACAAATCTCTCTCTGTATCTGTATGTATAAAGCAGATGGAAGAAAGGGTTTTGTCAAAAAATTAATTCAGCACGAAAATGGCAATGATTCGTGAAAAACCCTTTTATTATATCCAAAAGAAAAGTGTTTATAATCTGAAGAAAGGGAAAGGGGAAATAGAAGTAGATTAGGAAAAATGGCAGAAAGAGAGATAGAGATGTAGATGTCGACATTATTTGTAAAGAAACAAGAGAGAGGAGATGGAGAGACTGTGGAACAGTCGCTTCTTTTACAAGAGAATGAGCACCATTCTGTCGACACATACCACTAGTCAATTCATTCCACTTCTTTTATTTTTTCGCCAACCATTTTATGTACCACATTTTAACTTCAACAAGACACTCCTTTTTTTGAAAGATAAACTCATAAATCTATTTGGAGTATTTTCTTCTTAATTATAAGCAAACTCAGTGGTATATATTTTTCAGTGGACGATGAATCATATTAATCATCTTTTTTATTTAATTTAGTCATAAATCATTAATATTTGAAAATTTTTAGGGTACGTTGCTCCAGGTCGCATGACACAAAAATGTAGTTTATATAGAAAAATCGACCATAAGAGGAATCATTATTCTTGTCGACCTTAGTAGTTTTTTACTATTGATTGTAAGTAAATATATAATTAAATTCATTTTATGACAAAGAAATTCTCCATTTCTTTTGTACTTTTATTGTTGAAGAAATTTTTTATTTTATGTATAAAATAGACTTTACCTTTTTACTTAAATTTTAGATATGATATAGCTTCACGTGAGAAGTTAATAAAACAAATTGTAGTTCACCCATTTGTGGGCAAACTCCTTTAAAATTTTTTGTGACATGTTAAAAAAATTTGTGACATGTTTTGGGATGAACTGACGGAGTTAACTTCATTTGTCACAGTGTGCTCATAAGTGGGCAAACTGTACACATTGATCTGCGTTTTAGGGAGCCCATTTTGGTCTAAGGTGTCCAAGAAGTGTTTGTTTTTGGGCCGACCTCTGTTGTTGACTTGCATTTTTTTTTTTATCTATGCTTGGTTGATGTGTATTGATTTCAGTATTATATTGCTTTGTACATTGCATCTATACTATTGTATTTTCTTTTCTTATTCATTGTTGAGATGCTTTATCTTATTTGAGGATCTATTGTGAACAATTTATCTAGTTTTACTAGGTATGACAAGGTTACATACACACCATTTTTTTTTCAGACCTTACTGATGTGTCATCAAACTACGACACTTCTGATGCTTAAAACTTAGAATCTTTGTACGTTTTGTGGCGCATTTTGTTGAATTTGATGTGCATATGTTCTATTTTACATAAAATCGAGATTCGACATGGTTTTGGGCGAAGTTCAGCATTGCAGACTGAATGTGAGGATTTATGAGTCAAAGTATGAGTCGTAGTTATGTTCACGGGCCATAGACAGAGTCTGTAGATTAAAGATAGTACATATGTAGAAAAATGAAAATTACAAGCCTATACTACGAATCGTGGATGTGATTATGGATCGTAAATCAAAGTCGTAGATGGAAGGTTCGACTACTACAATTTCCTAGTCAAGCATGTACGAAATCTCAAACCACGACTCGTGGAACCATTGACAGGCCATAAAAGGGTAGTTCGTAGATTGAGGCCTAGTACTACAGGAAGAAACCACGATTGAAGACCACGAGCTTGTAAAGTACTAGTTTAAGATTCATAAACGGGCTCGTGGAAGTTGCCAAATTCAGTTTTTCTATTTCGTTTCGAACTAGATTTTTGATGTTTATATATAGGTTTTTCGGTTTCCTTTACATGTTATGCCACATTTTTTACTTTAGACTCAGTTCAACATTGTGAAATCATAGTTTTTGATTATTCATAATTTTTGGTGATTTTGGAGTTGGACTTTCAATTAAAGCTTTCAGATTTTCATCTACTCTAATTGTAAGTTTATGATTTTGCTATCAACATTAATCACTAATCATCATCTTACGAACATAAATAGAAAAACTCACAACTAGGGTTGTGGAAAACATGAACAATTAGCAAAGTAAAACCTAATAATTAGTAATCCTTGGATAGTGTGCATACGTGCATTATTTATTTTATAACTCACTATATTCTTACTTGTCGGACCAAGGGGGTAACAAATGGCAAAAGGGATAAATGACAGAGATTTGCACATGATTACACTCAACTAATTAGCCTGAATGGACCAATGAATGGCTAATTCTAGGACCATGGTAAGAGTTAGTAATGCATGCACCCATAGACGGACCAAGTTGCATGGTGAAATTCATCCATTTGTCAGACCAAGGACTTAAGTGAACATAACTTATTAGTTCTGCATGTTACACACTAAAAAAGGTTACTATTATAAGATTATACTACGTTATGAATTCATGGGGGAGACAATACCCTAGTTAGATACTCTTATTGATTTTCCCACACTTCCATGCAAATTGATTTTTGAATAGGACTTTTAATTATTATTTTTATTTAATTATGAATCCCTCCTTCTCGAGAAATAAGTCACTTAATAGCTCAAATCGACATCAATTGAACTAAGTCTGAATCATATTCCTCATGAATCAACCATAACCTTGCTTAGGTTCTATATTTGACAAAGACAACTTTATTCTTCTTTCTGAAAATGTAATTTGGCGTATCAAATTTTGACATCGTTGCCGGAGAATATGATTTTTGGATTAAATTAATTGAGTGATTTGACTATTAATTCTTATTTCCTAATTTTATACTTTTTTAATTATTTTTGTTCTTTTCTAGTGCTTAGGTACGGTGTATGTCAAATACGTGAAGTCGAGGCAGTCTTTTGACTCTTCACGATCCAGAGTTACAGAGAATCTTGTGAAGAATGGATTGCAATATCGTTGCATGTGAGGTAGATGATGAAATTGACCAACTTAGAATAGAGAAGGACAATGTGCATAATAATTCACTCTTTAATGAACAATAAAACCCACCACAAGAGGGTTATCACCCACCTTCACAGAGAGCTAGGGTTGGTGCATGGAACAACTTTGGGCTCAAACCAAATGTTGTGGATATTATAGGCTCCATTGTGTTGCCTCCATTGCCACCAGATTCGAAGTTCATGATTTCAAGTGGGTTGTTGCAAATGCTACAGAATAGAGGGTTATTTTCGGGATTTCCATCTGAGGGTCTATACGTTTATTTATATAACGTTGTGTTTGTCTACAATAGTATGATAGGAAAACAAAACTTATCTATGGAAGTCGTCGAGCAACGTGTTTTCCTATTATCTCTTATAGGCGAGACAATAATATGGTTATCTGTAACAACCCGAAAATTTTTGAAATCTCCTTATGGTTGGCCTTATATAATATACTACTGGTCATGGTTAAGTTTCGGTAGCCACGGGTTGAGTTTAAGTGGTCGAACGCAAGATGGGCTAGTTGGTGGCCTAGAGGAACAATTTTGACAGTGTACTTTAAACGGTCACAACATTTTATGTGGGTTGAACCATGTGGGATACTACATATCAAATTGAATCTCTTTGATTTATCTTTTCAACGCAACTGGTTTCATTTGATTCGGAGTTCGGATGAAGGAGATATGACCCAAACAGTGAGACTATCTGAAATTCAAAAGACATTAGAGATAGGCTCAGAAAAGTGGCTAAGGACAGGTCCACGGACTGTGAAACTTTGCACGGTCCATGTGGGGTGTCGTGGGATGCTCCAGTGATCCAGGGGTGGCCAGGAACCACCCCTAAGATAAGTGTAGGACCACGAGACCTTGGACGACTCGTTTGAGCCTAGACGGTCTGTTCACGGTCCCTTCAAGTGGGACAGTGGCTAGGCCAGGCCATGGACAAGTTTAGGTGTCTAAGTATAGGCTCACAGGACAGTTTCACGGCCAGTCAACCTCCAAACGGTCCATCAAAAGTGTCCGTCAAGTGTTACAGAAAGTCCTCCGAGAGTTTGCGCTGAAAAATTGACTAAGTGTTGTTTGATGGAGGGGAAAACCGACCGTGAACAGTGAGACGGGCACTGTAGCAGCCGTCTCACTCTGCTTAGTCTCGAAAAGTTACGTTTTATTAATGGTATTTTGGTGATTTAACATTTCCTTAAGCCCCTTTTTGGTACCCTAAGGTCTCCTAAACCCCTA
>JBCEWC010016891.1:0-12832 GCA_038996855.1 Solanum aculeatissimum
GGACTAATATATTTTGATTTAATATAATTTGAATCATTTTATAAAATTTATATTTTAATAAATTTTATATGATTACAGTTACAATACAAAAGTGTGGACTACATCGGAAAAAAATGTAGCAAGTCAAATTTGAAAATCATGTCAGTAACTGGGACAAAAGATTTTAGGAAGACCTCAAAAATTCTGCAACGTCTACCATAGTCAAGACACTCTTGTTTGAAGGTTATATGTTTGGTCAAAATTGAGTTTGTCAACTTTATTTGTCCACGATCTCTTTCATCGATCATATCCAAAGAAAGAGACAATTGTTGACACTTAATTTTGGCCTGACTTTTTAAAAATGCATGCCTTTTGTGTTATTTTTTAAAAATAGTTTAAAATACTTTTTTCACAATTTTAGATTAATTTTTTGATAATTACTCTTGTTTTTAGTATACTAAAATTTTAATTGATTTAATTTTGACGCAGTCTAATAATTTATTTATTATTTTTTTACACAAAAAAATTATATACATATATGTATTTGGGTTCATATTTTGACCCTTTAGGTTTTGAAGTGTATATAATATGTACATTATTACAATAGTTGGAGGGGATAATTTTAGGTTAGATTGATAATTTTCAGATTTTTAATTTACAAAAGGATCATTATTCATCTTCTTCTCTGACGAAGAGCTCACCAAAGCTCTGATCAGCTCCACCACCAATAAACACTACCAGCAACCACCACCCAAACGAACCCTCACTCGCTTCTCCATCGCCTCACTAACAAACCCGTCCAGCTCCGCCTATACCCACCGGGAAACACCCCTAAAACTCTCAATTCAGTCCCTTTCCCGCCTGAAAACACCACCAAAATACACCTAAAAATGCACCCCCTGTCCAGCCAAATTAGTCCGGAAAACCACCAGCAAACCGTCAGCCACCAAACGACCCAAAACTCCATTATTCTTCCTTGAAACCACCAACAAAGACACACTCAAAATCACCCACAAAATCAACCCAAAAAACCATTGTAAAAAATCCTTTTTCCCTCACCCAAACGCAACCCACCACTCCATTGCGACCCTGCTGCTCAGATGCCTCAACAACAACACTAAACAACTCCAAATATGCCTATCTCGCTGAAAAACTACTGACTACTTCTTCAATTTCATCATCTTTTTCTTTATTTTAGCCAATAAAAAAATTATCCACCAGATTTCGAGGCCTCCTAATTTAAAAAAGACGAAAAAATCTAGTTCAAGTTAATTTTGTTATTCTTTAGAATACACAGATTTTAATTTACATAATTATATATTATTTGTTAAAACTGGCCAATGAAAAATCTATTTGTCGGATTTCGAGGTCTCCCCATTTAAAAAAGATAAAAAAAAATTAGTTTAGATTCATTCTTTATTTATTCATTATTGTGTATATTATTGACGTTAGGCAAATGCTAGGTCATTTCTCGTATTATTATTTATTTCATTTTTTGTATATATTTCATAATTATTGTATTTGTGTTATATTATATATCTCCTCCTTTGGATTCTATGGATTCTGAAGGGTGCTAATACCTTTCCTTTGGAATAACTTGAACCCTTACCTAGAATATAATTGGTTCGTAGACCTTTTTGTAACTAATTATTTGGTTTTCTAATTATCCTTAAACTTAAGTGACGACTTTAAATTTAATTAATTTTTTTGTTAATTCTTTTAAATTCTTTAATTATTTTTTGTGAGTTGCCACGACGTTGCGCCTTCGGGATGTCAACAGACCTCATATAATAAAAGAGAGGAAGCAGGCAACTCAAGGACGTACGTCAACGAAAAGCCGCTTGCTTCACCCAACTCCCTTTTATATAATAAGGGGTTGTTTGGTGTTATGGACAGGATAAGCTAATCCCGGAATAATTTTTTAGTGGCCTTTAATTTTTTGTTTGGTTGCACAAACTGGGATAACTTATCCGGGGATTAACAATTATTCCTGGGATAAGTTATCCCTCCTGAGGGTGGAATAATAATCCCAGGAAAACTTATCCCGAGATAAAGCATATGAAATAACAAAAATACCCCCTTAACATTTATTTATATTAACATACTTTTTAATAATATTCACAACCTTAATTAATTATTATTTTTATATATTTTTTTATTAAAAAAAATATTTTTTATAAATATAATTTCTATTTATGAATATATTATAAGTTGAATTGATTTGTCTAATATTTAATTTATATTTTGATTTCTCTTATAATGTTTACTTCACTATTAAATTATAAATTTTAAATTAAATAGTTTATTACTGACTTAAAAATTATATTTTATATATCAATTAAAATGTAAAATATTTTAATACTTTTTTCTACTTTTAGTAAACTTAAAATGAAAGTTTTATTTTTAAGTTTAAATAAGATGGAAATTTTATTTTTAAGCTAAATAAGATGAAAGTTTTATTTTTAAGATAAATAAGATGGAAGTTTTATTTTTAAGCTTAATAAGATGAAAATTTTATTTTTTAAGTTGAATAAGATGAAAAATTTATTTAAAACTAAATAAGATGGAAGTTTTGTTTTTAAGTTAAATAAGATGAAAGTTTAATTTTAAAAATAAATGGCACAATCATGAAAATGCACACGTTAAATAAGATGAAAAATTATTTTTAACAATGAATTACTAAACCTTGCAAAGAAAATGAAAAAAAAAACTAAATAAGGTGGAGGGTATTTTTGTAAACAAACATCTCGTTCTTAATATGTCAAACCAAACAAACAATAAAAATTATTCTCAATATAACTAATCGCAACATAACTAATTTCCATCATAACTTATCCTAGATAACTTATCCCATCATAACTAATCTCATCATAACTTGTATTCAAATCAAACTACCCAGAGAATAAGAATATATAATAGGAAAAATTGCAAGAATAGACACTTTAAGAGTTAATATTACCAATCATGTCAATCCTCAATAATATTTACAAAATTAAGTTTCTTATTTGCATCTCTATACATCTGAAACAAAATTAATTTTTTTTAAGGTGTTGTAATCCGTATTTCTAATTTATTATTTTGTTGGGATTCGCCACAATCCTAAGGAAAATATTTTCATCCATCTCGTTTGTCACAATCCCTAATTTATTGGGATTTGCTAATATTTTTATTACTTTTTCTAGTACCAAAGACCTATAAACTTTTTTTTCTCTATTTTGGAAATCATCTGCACACTTCTTGCTTGTGTCTTTTCAATTCTCCATCAGCACATCCTTTCAATCTCATACCACCTGCATAATATTTGTTTGTTTGATTCACTGCTTCATCCACCTTTCTTCTTTATGTCTTTGCTCCTTCCTCAGTTCAGAAGAATCTAGAAGACGGGCGGAATACCAGTTGCATTGTATAGATTCTTCGAAGACCAAAGTTTCTCGCAAGGCTCCGTCTAAATCTTTGAAGATAAAAGGAAAAGAGAAGGTTGAACTATCGCATAACAGTGCTTTTGAGGATGAACTATCAATATTAAAAAGATTTTGTTTGAACCAAGAAATTAAATTTACAGATGCTAGATGCAAGGTACTTTTTTTTTCGTAAAATTATCTTTTTTTGATATATAACAATAATTTTTCACCATTTAAATTTCATTTTAAAACCTGACTTTTTCAGTTTCTTTACAACGTGTTAACTTAGTGATAGTATATAGTTAGTGAATTTTGGTTATTTTTTGGTGACCGATGATGGTTAAAAGCATTAGCATAGTTAGTTTATTTTCTTAAAATTTCTTCTACATCTATTAAGACATTGTACTTGTTTTTGGAAGGAATTTTTTTCAACAAAGAATGATTGTTGTTAAACTTGGCAAATGAGCACATTCAATTTTTTGGTAAAGCGATTGGTGTTAAAATTGGTAAAACTTAGAATTGTTGATGCTTGATATGGTGGATCAGAACTTTCAAATTTTTAGTTGAAAAATTGATGTTAAATTTGGTAAAACTTATAAAAAAGAAAATTGTGTATTAGTACTAAGTGATTACTGATGGTCTTTAAAAGTGATAGCATGGTTGATTATTTTTTGTTTAAATTCGTTTTAGAGTTATTATGACAATGAAAATTTTCTTATAAAGGTTCATTTTTCAGCAAATAAATAGTTATTGTTCGAGGTTGTTGAATTAGAACTTTTAGTTTTTTTGTTAGAAAATTGATGTTAAGTTTGGTGAAATTTTTTTTAAAATGTCTCGTGCAACAATGAAAAAAATGGTGTTGAAGTTTGATTTTTTTTTAGTTTTTATTTGTATTTCAATTAAAAATTGAGTATATCGTATAACATTTTTGGTGTGATAGCTATGATCTTTAACTTAAAGTTTATTGTGAAATTGTTGGTGTTAGAATTGGGTTTGATTTGATTTTGTTTTGGGTACAATGATAGTTTCAAAGTTTGATGGTTCGATTTATTTGTTAATATTTAGTATTTATATGTTGAGTTTTAGTTAATAAGTGTTATGATGGCATTATTTTTATTATAATAATAACATGTAACGAATGACACATGTAGGTATGTGGATTACAAAATTGAAGGAGTTATCTTCGATACAACGAGTAGATTCCAATGTTTGGTTGATACAATTGCTTCACAAATAGGTGTGGACACAACAATTACTAAAATAGTGTTACAATATTAGGTTACCGATAAATCCCCACCAGTGCGTATCCATAACAATATGGGTGTACGGGTATATTTGGACCAGAAAAGGTGCAATGGACTTTTTCTCAAAGTATCCATTGTGTGTAACGTGTGTCGATAGAGCTATGAAAACAATCTTGTACGAAAATTGTATGCAAATTGAAACACAGTCGTATACCATTGCAAATACAATGTATTTAACTGGACCGGAAACAGTAATCAAATGAAAAGAATAAAGATGTAGAAATAGTTCACAATGAATCTTGCAATTGTAAAGTTGTTTATTAAAACAATTTGGTTGTATTATATAATGTTGGTTTTAGGCATAATGTTGTTCAATTCTTTTTAGTTTATGGTATAATGTTGGCTTAATCCTTTGATTATAATTTGGTTGTGTTATTGGTTATTAGGGGAGGGGTAGTGATTTTTTTCAACAAAGAAATGGTTGTTGTTGGGGTTAGTGAATGATCACATTAAGTTTTTTAGTGCATTGGTTGGTATCAAAATTGGTGAAACTTAGTCACATTTCATGGTTAAAAATGTTAATTGGTGACTGATGGTGGTTAAAAGTGTTAGCATGGTTGATTTATTTTTTTTAATTTTATTTTATATCTATTAAGACATTGTACTTGTTTTTTGAAGAGATTTTTTTCAACAAAAATGGTTGTTGTTAAACTTGACAAATGAGCAAATTCAGTTTTTTGGTAAAACAAGTGGTGTTAAAATTGATAAAACCTAAAATGGGTGATGCTTGGTTTGGTGGATCAGAACTTTCAATTTTTTAGTTGAAAAATTGATGTTAGATTTGGTGAAACTTATAAAAAAAAGAAATTAATTATTAAAAGTAATTAATTATTAAAAGTAACATTATATCATAAAGTAATACAAATTAGTTCAAAAGTTTTCACAAAGTCGAGAGTTTATTTTTGTGAGATTGCATTAGACTATTTTCAATATTTCATAGTAATTTCTGATATCAACAATTATTACAACCAATTCATAACAAATATAAAAATCTATGGTTTAAGCAATTATTACACTATTATAATACAAATAAATTATTTACAAACACGCATTTATGCCTACTCTACGGTACTTTCTGTTATTAACCGATAATTCTACCAAACTATAACCAAAATAAAAATCAATTGTTTAAGCTATCATTACACCATTTATTATACAAATGAATTATTTCCAAACAAACATATATATCTACTTTATATAAATATCAAGTATTACCCAATAATTATACAAACTAAATTATTTACAAACACACATCTATGAAATTATAAAAAATATTTTTTTTTGCATGTTCCCTTTTTTTATAGAATTGAATGAATCAATACTCTTTTTTTGCATGTTCCGTTTTTTTTTCTTTTTTTGGAGGGTCTTCCCAATGTATGTGCTTGTTCCTATGTAATAGTAACATAACTCATTTAATTAAAGTTAACAGTGTTCATTTAATATAAAATCCAAGATTAATTCACACATTAATAAATATCATCAAAAAATTAATGAAAGAGATTATCAACGCATTAATTAGTGTTTTCTTTTGTGTTTCTTTTTTTTTTTTTGCCCTCCCCTTATATGTATAGTTTTGTAAAAAGATATTGACATTTTAATTGTAAATATGTTTGTTGACATATTCATATAATTGAGACTCTTAAATTGTAGAAAATGTTCTTTTCCCCATATAATATCCTTTTGCAAATCGAAATCATTGCTTAACAAATAATCTAGATATGATCTTTATCAACTTTTTGTCCAAAGTTTATATGTAAAAACACATAAGAAATCGTGTCCAATTTCATGGTTAGTCGTTGATGGTCCAGACACTGTTAAGATCATTAATAATGAGGAAACAATACAAAAGCTTATTATTGTTGGTGGGAATTAAATATCAAAGCAATAGCTTCGCTAATTATATTCTTTTGTCAGAAAAATATTGTTCCGTATACATTATACATACATAAATATATTTATACATAAATATTAAAAAAAAAGTAAAGTGTCAAAAACACGTCTAAATTATCTCCTTTTGTTTAGTTTCATATCTAAACTGTTGAAAGAGAAAGAGTAAAGTGTCAAAAAACATGTCTAAATTATCTTTCTTTTTTAGCTTCATATCTAAACTATTGAAAGTATGAATTTCATATTTGAATTATCACTCATTAGTTTGAGAAATACATTTAAAAGTTGTCATATAACACCAACAGTGACAAAACATTTCATCTTGACAAAAATTAAATTAATTATTAGTATCAGTTAAAAGTAAAAAATTAAAGTATCACAATGCTGGAATTAGAATTTTTACTAAAGATTCAAAATATAAAAAAAAATAAGCACATGAAGAAGTCGAAGGGGATTGAATATCTACTATATATATATATACATAAAAGGTAATTTTAATCATATATAAACAATATAATTTTCCCAAAAAGATTTCAGATCTTTTACTAGCTCCACCATGTGGAATAGATACATGTATCTAATGCATCTCACATACACCGTGACACAAATTAGGTGTAATGTATTTCACATACATTGTATTCAAGTGTAATGCACATGTATTTAGGATACACTGACTCTCTCTCACCTCTTTTCATCTCTCACTTGCTTCTCTTTATGTGTATCTATACTTCAAAATATATTCAAATTTCACAATTTTTATGTATATGTGTAACTAGGTCAAATTCATGTATATGTGTATTAAAGATTAATTTTATCTTGTGTATCGACTATCAATTTCATCCACCATATCTAATATCAATTTCAATCGTGTATTTGGTATCAAATGTTTAATGTATCCATGCATGCATATATAATATATAAAATATTAAAAGATATGCACCTATATGTTCATTAATATATCCACACATATATACATGTACACTATATATAAGTGGCGATAAGCTGCTCAAGCAAGCACCAGGTCAACATGTCTGCTTAAATAGCTTGAGGATGTATCTATAATTTTTTCTTTGTGGTTTTTTCGTTTTAATTTGTTTGTCTTATTTCTAAATTTTTTATACATCTAAAATTGCATAAAAAATTTTAGGGGCAATTTTGTAATTTTTCATGATCTTTCGGAGCAAATCAACATGCCTACTTGAGCAGCTTAAGGGTGTATATGCACCTTTTTAGTGGTTCTTTTGTCTTATCTTTCCTGATATTCTTAATATATTTAAAAACTTTAAAAATCTAATCTGAACTATGATAATTAACAACTTAAAATATTTAAAAAGTATGTAAAAAAAATTAGTGCAGTCTTAAAATTTTATCGGTGGCATATAAAATGGGAGAGATAAAGTAAAATATTTTTGGAAACAACAAAAACAGGTAAATCTCAATAAGTAATTTTAAAAGATGTGTAAAAAAATTGGTCTAGTCTTAAAAAATTTTCAGTACCACATAAAATGAGACGGAGAAAGTAATATGCATCTAGAAATAATGCAAAAAATACTATAAATCTCAATAATTAACATCTTAAAACATTTAAAGACATATAAAAAGTTCAATTGACTTTCAAAATTTTATTAGTGCGCATAAATTGAGACAGGGGGACTGACATATATTATTTAATAAAATAACACAATTTTTTTTTATAAATTACAATAATTAATAATTTTAAATATTTAAAAGAAATATAAAAAGTCCAATTGATTCTCAAAATCCTTTTAGGACCATATAAATTGGGACGAAGGGAATAATATGTATTATTTAAAAATTATTTTAAAATACTATAAATCAAATAAATAACAATTTAAAATATCTAAAAATTATATTAAAATTACTGACTCTTCATATTCTATTTGGGTAACATAAATTGAGAAAGAAGAATAATATATATTGAAATAGTGTAATAAAATAACCATGTCAATCATTATTTTCATTCTCTAAGAATTCATATGTATTGTTTAAGATTTAGTTATTTATAAAGTAGATAAAAAGTTTGTTACAATGAATTCTTTTTATGGGAAAATTTAAAAGATTTAGTTGTGACACGTCAAGATATATTGACAATATTTGATTTAAACAACGATGATAAAATAAAGAATAATTTTTTTTTTGAAACATGAAATAAGTTCTTCACATTATCAAAATAAAAACTACAAATCAAATTAGAAAAAAAGCAAAAAAAATAAATAAATTGGACTATTATGATGGCAACACCTAAATTACGAACCAAGTGTGCAACACATTAATATATATATCATAACAAATTTAGTTTTATATAGTATAATTTATATATATAAAATTATAATTATGATTTTTAAATATTTA
The DNA here is from genome assembly GCA_038996855.1 of Solanum aculeatissimum. NCBI lineage: Eukaryota > Viridiplantae > Streptophyta > Magnoliopsida > Solanales > Solanaceae > Solanum > Solanum aculeatissimum. Next base: position 8,945 of record JBCEWC010016891.1, read on the forward strand.
TTCATATAATAAGTTTGGTTCAATTTTTTTCGATTATCTTTTTGCTTAAATCAACCCAAAAATTAAATTTTGTCGATTTTTAAAATGTTCAATCAAAATCAAATCAAATAATTTCATTTTAAAATTTTAAAACTAAATCAGAAAGTATCAATATTTTTCTTTGATTTTGTTTGGTTTCTCCGTAAACACCTTTATCATCATCACTTATTGGGAAAACATCTATCACCGTAGAAATATGAGTCCCTCCATTTCAATTGGAGGGAATATTTTTTTTTGCATATATTTTAAAATTTTAAATTGTTAATTGTTGCGGCTTATAACATATTTTATATTATTTTTAAATAATATATGTTACTTATTTTGTTCTACTTTATGTTGTACCTATACAAAATTTTGAGAGCCAATCAAAATTTGTATTTACTTTTTAAATATATTAAATTGTTAATAGCTGAAGTAACTAGAAAATTGATTTATTAGGAGTAATATTGTATAATCAACCAGCTGAAGTAGACACGTCAATCGATAACTGTCTTTAAAAAAATTATTTGAGACAATATTGCAAATTCATAGCTAAAGCAGCAGAGTAAATGATTAATAGAAATGACATAGCAAAATCAAGTATATGAATCAGACACGTTAATCGACAACTGCCTTTTAAGAAGAAGTAATTAATTAGCGGCAATATCGTAAATTCCTAGCTACATCAGTTGAAGAAATAATTAGTAAAATCACATAATAAAATCAAACAGCTGAAATAGGCAGGTCAATTAATAGTTGTCTGCTTAAACAAGCAGCTGAAACAGACATATCAATACCAAGCTGCCTGACTCACTCTTCTATAATAGTAGAATATATTAGACATTAAGCGTCTGCGCCAACGCGAACCCAATATATATTATTTTCTTATTTTAATTTATGCAATATACATGAAATTTGGATAGTCAATTAAATTTTTGTATGTATTTTTTTATAAAATATTTTAAGTTATTAATTTATTGTGATTTATAGTATTTTATACGTCATTTTCAAATAATATATGGTACTCCTTCTATTCCAATTTACGACGGAATATATGGAATTAAGAGAGTCAACCAACTTTCTTATTTGATTCTTAAATATTTTTTATAGTTAATTTATTAAGACTTATAATATTTTTACGTCATTTTTAAGCAATACTATAAGTTACTCTTTTTGTTTCAATATAAATGGCACATATGAAATTAGAGCGTCAACCAAATTTGTTAAATAATTTTTAAATATATTTAGCTGTTAAGTTTCGATTTATGTGACACTGATAGATGCTATATCTTTCTAAGCAAGCAGTTGATGCATACATGTCGTCCAACAACTGCTTGCTTATTCACACTTCTATATAATAGAAAAAATAATTTATCAGGGGTAATGTAATAAAATCATAGTTGAAGTAGTTGAAGAAATAATCAATAAAAACAATATAAAATCAAGTAGGTGAAACAAACACGTCAATCGCCAGCTACCTGCCTAAGGAAGACCTAATTTATCATAATTTTTAATATTTACATGACTTAAAATAATTTATTAGGATGATATGGCGAAATCATAACTGAAACAGTTAAAAATATAATTTATCAGGTTGTTTCAATTTATGTTGCACCTATAATTTTTTTAGAGTAAATCAAAATAGGTATTTATTTTTTAAATATTTTAAATTGTTAATAGCTGCAGTAGTTGGAAAAATGATTTATTAGGGATAATATTGTAAATCAAATAACTAAAGCAGGCACGCCAATCGACAACCATTTTTAAGAAAAATAATTTATTAGGGGTAATATTGTAAATTTATAATTGAAGCAGCTGAAGATATAATTAATAAAAATGACATAGTAAAATCAAGCAGTTGAAGAAGACACATTAATCCGCAGTTGTCTTTAAGAAAAAAATAAATTAAGGATAATATCGTAAATTTATAGTTACAATAACTGAAAAAATAGTTAATAAAAATAATATAGTAAAATCAAACAGCAGAAGCAGACACGTTAATCGATGGTTGCCTGCTTGTGAAGCAGGCGAAGCAGGCAAAGCAGGCAGCTATTGGAGGGGAAATATTGTAAATTCATAATTGAAATAGCTGAAGAAATAATTAATAAAAATGTGTGACACCCCATGACTCTATTCTTATATGTACCTATATTTCAAGTCTCATTCTGATATGTGGAAAGTGTATTAGGGTTATGAGAGACCTTTAGTACTTAGTCGAGTTCAAAACTTTCCTATAAATGGAGTTTCTAGTGTTAGATTATACAAGGGGCACCTTTAATGACCATAACTCTTATCACACAGAGCATTATATGTCTCATGACCTACCAAATGAAAGGTCTTTGAATTAGCTTTCCAACGCAATTGATTTCACCTCATTTGGAGTTCGAGTCAAAAGTTATGATCGTTTTACTAAAGACTCCCAGAGGAGAGTTGAAACTACGAAATCTACATACGGGTCGTGGTTTGAGTTATGACCCGTTTGTTAACTCGTGGGAGAAACATTTAAAAATTTATTTTTGAGCCTCAGACTTAATGAACTCATCTATGGGTGTAAATTGGGCTCATTGAATTCAAAAGTTTACGAAATGGTTCCTACGGGTCGTGAAAGTTTCTACAAGCTGTAAGTGGGCTCGTGGATGACTTTTGACAGATTTTTAAGAAAAGTTATTTTGGTCTTTTTTCATCTTTTCTATTCCTAAACTTGACGTTTTTACACCTAAATAAATTTCTAAACATATCAATTCAACCTTTTTACGCTAAATCGCCTTCTCCAAGTTAGAGCAAGGTTTCAAGGGAGAAAAAAGCTAGGGTTTGAAGCAAAAATTTGAGAATTCTTCCAAGTAGTTCCAAAACTTAAACTTCCATGTATGTAAGGCTAACCAAACATGGATTATGTTCTTCCATGTGCCCCATAACCCAAATTGATGGAGTTGTGAATGAATTGAGTCTCCTATGAATGTTTCTTGAAGGTTTCTCTAAAATCCTAATGTATACCTATATGATCCTGCATGAATAATTGCTTTTAGAAATTAAATGCTTGAATTAGGTGATTTTGCTTTTCTACATGAACCCTAGCATGAATTCTTGTTAATTTTATATATTTCACTTAAATGGGTATGCATGAGTATAGTTTGAGCCTAAAGAGTCAATGGAATCCCTAAATGCTTTAACTCTACTTTTGTTTTCCTGAATGCTATGAGTTACAATGATTGAGTTTTTATGAGTCAAGAGTTGAACCTTAAAATAATGTAACCAAAGAGTTGATAGTTGATGTGATGAATTGAGTTGACAAATGTCCAATGAGGCTAGTTGAATGAATTAACCATAGGGTTGATGTCTTATGACCATATTGAGTCTTGGGAGGAGTATTGAGCACCGAATTGAATAAGAGTAAGTCCAACTTGAACTCAATAACTATGTTGCCAGCATAGGAGAGGATTGAACCATAAAAATGGATGTTTCCCTATTGTCCCAAAAAAAGGACTTGATGTTATTATTGTGAGATCCACTAATGGAATGTCCTTTACCCTAGCAAGGTATTGGATAGATGTGGCAACGATATCGCTTGATTGTATCATCACTGGCTCATAGGTGATGGTTGTTGGTTAGAGAAACTCCCAAATACACTACTAAAAAAACTTTGAATACCGACCTCTGATGGAAGTCAGTAATTTCCGACTTCCGAAGGTCGGTATTGTTAAAAACAATAAAAAAATAAAAAAATCTAAGAGCATCGATTATAGGAAGTCGGTTTTTAATGAAAACAATACGAAAAAACAACATATCGACCTCTAGAAGTCAAAATATTTCCCGGAAAAAATTAAATACCAAAAATACCGACTTCTTGTAGTCGGTATTGAATTTAATAAA
>JBCEWC010016892.1:0-12831 GCA_038996855.1 Solanum aculeatissimum
GCTATATATGAACCTAGGATTTGCATTCTCATACATCATGGCATAGCATATTGTTATACTACTCTTTGGCTACGTGCGATCCTTTCATATATTGTCCCCTTTTCATGTTGCTTGGTCATGCTATACTTGTCATATGCATTACATGCCCGTATACTTAGTGCTTAATTGTGCTAACCCAAATTCTTTTGCTACATGTTCTAACCATGTTGGGGACAAGGGTAATTACTACATTCTCCCGGACGACGCTTGATTCTCTTGTGAAGATTTGTAGTGGTAAGCCCAATTGTTCAAGGGCAATAGCCACCATCTATCTACCTTTTATTTCATTTATTTACTTCCTTGACTTGAGGGTGAGCCTCAAGCTTGTCTAGGCCCCACTCTTCTATATAGAGGCATGTTTGGACAAATATTACTCTTGTACGTTTAACTTGTATGTTGGATATTTGGCTATGTAATACGAGGCTACTTCTGCTTGATTATGATTATGTTCTCATATTATGATAATGGCTTAAGTTCCCGTGTTATTATAATGACTTGAATGTTGAGCATGATGCATGACTATGTGTTATGTGGAAGCATGTCTATCCCTCTCCCGTATTGTCCCTATAGCTTGAGTCCCAAGTCCCTAGTCCCTAAATCCTTAGAGCTTATGTGCTACATGCTTTAGCTTCCGCGTATCCGAACCGATGATGAGTGTAATGATGCTATGATGGCTTGATCGAGGGTCTTCGGGTCCTCTTTCGCCATGTCACATCTAAGCCCCCTATCTGGGTCATGACATTAGGCATCCTGACTAAGGGCACCTTGCAGGAACCCCCTTGCTCCATGACCACGAGTTGTTAGAAGTATGGGTCGATCACTGCGTGGTACTTTTTGAAAAATTCCTCTCCAAAGAGGATGTCAAAGAGATATATTTGTGCAACATGAAAATTGGTCTTCTATGCCACTTGCCCAATACTATGTTGACTCCCTGAGAAACTCCACACATAGGAGTCATTGGCATATTGACCATCCTAAGTTGCGCATTACTTGGGTTGTACTTTAGTTCCAACTTGGTTGCCGCAGACTTAGTCATGGTGTTAGCTTATGTGCCTGTGCCGACCAAGGCACGAGCGGGTCGCGGGTCGCGCATTGATCATGATGTCCATGTATTAAGCATTATACTCTTTTGAATTCTCAGGTTATTGTGTGATAGCTCTGCATAGCCCAATTATGCCTACCCACGTTGTGCCTGATCCTTCCCCTAGTTCTTGCGCCTATTTTTGTGCCTTATTCACTTTCGTTCCCGCAGTATGGCACTAAGGTTCTTTAGTTCGGGTCACTTCTTATAGTTATGTGACCCACCACATATGTAGCACTTAATTGGAAATTCTATATGCTACATATAACCTCCAGGCTTTTGGTGCTCTACTTTGACTTGTTGACAGTTCAGACACTGAGCCACAAATTCTGCAATATCCTTCTTCATTTCCCCCTACCAATATACTTCTTTAAAGTCATGGTGTATTTTGATTGAGCCCGGATGGACCGACTACCTTGACTGATGCACTTCCATCATAATTCTCCCTTTTAGTCCATCTACATCAAGTACGCACAATCTATTTTGATATCATAGTACTCCTTGTGTGAGCTCAAATACCTTAGTCATACCTTGTTGTACATTTTTCTTAAGCTGCAATAGAATGATATCTATGTACTGTTTCTCTTTCACTTTTGCTATCAATGAGGATTCTGTAGTGTTTTGTACAATAACTCCTTCTTTTGGAGATCCAAGAAGGTGAACCCCTAGGCTAGCTAATTGACGTAGATCTTTACTTACCCTTTGTCTTATTGTTGATTTCCTAAAAGTGCTTTTTGATGGCTCAAAGCATCCGCTACCATATTTACCTTTCTAGGGTGATATAAAATATCAATGTTGTAATCTTTTAATAACTCAAGCCATCTTCGTTGCCTTAAATTCAGGTCCATTAGCTTAAAGATGTATTGCAAACTCTTATGATAAGTATATATGTCAACATGAACTCCATACAAATAATGAAGCCATATCTTCAAAGCAAATATAACTACTGCTAGCTCAAAATCATGGATTGGATAGTTTTTGTCATGTCGACACAACTGCCTTGAGGCATAGGCTATTACTTTACTATGTTGCATCAAGATACACCCTAAGCCCACTTCCAAAGCATCATAATGTACTACATAACCTTTTGTCCCTTCAGGAAGTAACAATACAAATGTTGTTGTCAATTTACTTTTTAGCTCTTGGAAGCTTCTTTCACATGTTTTGCTCCATTGAAACTTAGTTGCCTTATGTGTTAGCTTTATTAAAGGTGCATAAATAGAAGAAAATCCTTCAACAACCCTTCTATAATAACCTGCCAGCCCAAGGAAACTACGAACCACCGTCGGTGTTATAGGTCTTGGCCAGTTCTTCATAGCTTCTGTATTTTGGGTATCAACACTTATTCCCGCATCGAATATAATATGGCCCAAGAATGCCACAAACCTTAATCAAAACTTACATTTAAAAAGCCTTGCATATAACTTACGATCATGAAAAATTTGTAACACTTTCCGCAAGTGATTAACATGATCCTCTTTTGATCTTGAATACACAAAAAGGTCATCTATCAATACTATCACGAACACGTCAATAAATGGCTTTAACACCCTATTCATCAAATCTAGAAAAATGACTGGTGTATTTGTTAGCCCAAATGGCATCACTATGAACTCAAAATGACCATGCCGTGTTTGAAAAGTCATCTTAGATACACCTTGATTTCTGAATCTCACTTGGTGTAACCTGACCTCAAGTCAATCTTTGAAAAATACTTGGCACCCTGTAATTGATCAAATAAATCATCAATCTTAGGAGGGGATATTTTTTCTTTATTGCCACCTTATTTAATTGTTGGTAGTCAATGCACATCCTCAATGAGCCATCTTTCTTGCGTACAAATAAAATCGGCGCTTCCCAAGGAAACATACTAGGCCTTATAAATCCCTTTTCTAGAAAATCTTTTAATTGCTTGTTACACCCCATTTTTTATATGTTAGTCCTTTTTATATGTTACTTGACATAGCCTTATGGTATAGGTTAGGGACTAAGTCTTTTTTATAAGAGTTTGAATTAGATTGAGAGGTGCGATATCCCCACATGTTTGAGTTGGTATGAGTTCAAGTTAAACTTGAAAAAAGCATTTAAATTCGAAATAATAAGTGTTATTTGAGTTGAAAGTGTAATTAATATACATTGATATGAGATTAAGATTTGGAAACAAAGATAAGGTAACGAGCAGCTTGCTTGGTTTAATGAAGCAAGTAGGTGCATCACCTTCTTAGACTTTTTGACTAGCCTAAAGGGTAGGTGCACCACCTCCTAAGACATTTTTGCCACCTTATAGGGTTGAAGGTCACTAATTATTTAATTGGAAATTCTGACCCAACTCAAGTGAAGGAAAAAGTGAAAAATGGGCAGCCAAGGCCCAATAAGTTAAGATCCATGAAGGCCCAAGCTAAAAGTCCAAGTAGATGCATCACCTACTTGGTATATTATGGCCAAATATTGAGTAGAAAGTCGGCCAAAGTTGGTCCCTTTAAAAGGGAATGTAACCAACTCTTTTTAGCCATTTTACCCTTCAGAAAAAAATCCTGATTTATAACATTCTATTTCTTCACGTAGCAGCCATAAAAAACCCTAGGGTTCTTGAATATTATCTCTCATCTCAAGCTAGGATTGAAGGAAAGTTCAACCCTTGAAAATACAACCCAACAAGAATGGTAAGCTACAACACTATTCTCCCTTTCTTGTGCTTGAGTTAATTAAGAAATTTTATGTGTGTCAATGAGGTCGGAGTAGTCCCTTTTACATGATGCAATCTTGTTGATGGTTTTTTGGTGGTTTATCCATGTTGGGACAGCCATGGAGGGGAGTCCCCTTTAACTTCAATGGTGAGCTCATTTTAGAATTTAAAGTGTAAAGTTAGTAGAAATTCATGAGACAATGATTGGATACCATAAGTTCACATTGCTCCCTCTACATTATAATATTTAGGGGTTGTTTTATCTATGTGATTATAAGAGGTGTGACTACAAATGTAATTAGAGGAGAAGTAAATGAAGGAACACCCTTAGTTTGGTAATTACGGGCTTGTTGCGCAGGTGTAACTTGTGGATGTGAGTGAACTGCATAAATGTATTTATTCACTACTAATACTAGTTTCATTACCTACTTAATTGTAGATAAATATTTAGAAAAAGGGTAGGTTACATTTCAGTAATAGCAAGGTGGCACGACAAGGTATGTAAGGCTATCCAATTCCATATTTTTTGGGCATGAAATCTAACAATTGCATCAATATCAACTAGTAAGCTTCCCAAGTGCTATTCAAACAATTTTAGTATTGTTTATTAGTAAATTTGTAGTTTTACTCTTCCAAGCTCTAGCATGAGGAGTCCACATTCATTCGTAAAGCCAAATGGTGTCATTTATACTACTAAGTAGTACGTCAGCCTTACATTTTATTTTTATATTATTATACTACCTTAAGTGACCATTGTCCTATCTTATACTACTGGTACATAGTTCCAAAGCTTCAAAATTATCATACCAAAGAACAATCTCAAAGTATTAAAGAATAACTTGAATACTTTTCACAGCATGGGTGGCAGCCCAGGGGCAAGAGCCTAGCATGGGTCAATCTTACTTGGTTTATGAGGTTGGCAGCCCAAGGAGAGAAAGCCTAGCATGGGTCGATCCCAATTTGTATAGATATTAGGATAGCATCCTAGGGGTTCAAATGCCTAGCATGTGCCATCCTCTTTTACCACTAATCAACTGGTCATTTATATTACATGCCTAAAAGAAATTATAAAGTACCGAAGAGTAAAGAAAAGAATGTAATGTACATGGTTCCATAAGTGTAACAAAGGTGGTCTTTTACTATGATCTGTGCAATTATATACTGCTACTTGATTTCACTTGAGTTTTCATTTTACGTATGTTATTGCCTTACATATTCAGTACATTATTTCGTACTGACATCCCTTTTTGGGGATGCTGCAGTTCATGCTGCAGGTACAAACACTCCATCTAGTAGACCTTCAATGTAGGCATACCTGACATTCAACTACTTTTGGTAAGCTCCAAGTTGATATGGGGCTTTACTGAGCCTGTAGTATATGCATTTTGGAATTGTATTATAGTTCAAAGTAAGGTGGGGTCTGTCCTGACCTATGCTATCTTATAGATGATTTGTAAACTTATTATATATATGTTCAGTTGCGTCTTGTCTCTAAATAGTTGTGGCCTCAATGGCCAAGTCTGGTATGTAAGTTTTGGTGCTACCTATTTTTGATCTTTTATCATATCTATTGCTAGAAAGAACTTGTCACTACTTTGTAGTTGTCATGGTCATATATGCATAGTAAGTACAAGTTATATGTTGGTTCTCTCGGGCCTTGGGGGCATCGAGTTCCTGTCCATCCTTATAGATTTGGAGGCATGATATTGCTCCTTTAACTCCTGTAATTCTGTCGAGGCTATTCTATAAGGGGGAAATGATATAGGTTGTGTATCTGGGAGCATATCAATACCAAACTCTACTTCTCCTTCGGAAGGCAAACTTAAAAAATCTTCAGGAAATACATCTAGAAATTCATTCACCACCAGAACAGATTGAAGGGTTGGAGGATCTGCATCTATATCTCTTACCCTCACTAAATGGTATATATAACCCTTGGACACCATCTTTTTTGCCTTAAAATAGGAAATAAACCTATCTCTTGGCACCCCAATATTCCCTTTCCATTCAAAGACTTTCTTCTTTGGAAAATGGAACTGCACCATCTTTTTTTGGCAATCCACAATGGCATAACAAGAAGCCAATGGACTCACCAAGTGGTATAGACACTTCAAATGATTTAATCAATAGTTCTGATACTCTTCTGAACTTTCCAGCAATTAATGGAGTAACATATGACAAAGTAAATCCTAGATCAATTAATGCATATAAAATATCTGAAAAAATGAACAATGTCTTGTAACCACATCAAGGGAAGCCTCCAAATTTTGTTGATCTCTTAAAGCATACATGTAGTTTTGACCTCCACTAGAACTAGCTGCTCCTCTAATGCCCCTACCATGACCTGAAGATAATTGTGGACCCCTACCTAATGAAGCCACTATCGACGATGATACAACAACCGGTCTAGTAGGTTGGGCCATACCACCCACATCCCTTTGAGGAAAATTTCTCATCGTCTAACCCGATGTACCGCACCAAAAATATATATTTGTTCCAAACCGACATGTACCTAGGTGAGTCCTTCTACATTGTTTACAAGGCTGTCATGGAGGTCTTCATTGGTTCATACTTCCTTGCTCTTGGTACTCCACTATTCGTGAACCTTGGATTTTACCTTATTTTCCTAACCGATTTCCCCTGGACCCTTGATATCGAGGTGGAGCACTTGTTGTAGCATAGAAAGATGGTAACCCTAGTGGTATATTAAATAATTGAGTCCTAAACTCACCTTGGGACCAGTAAACTATCCCGTGGATCTAGCCCTCTTGAACTACACTTTTTCCAAATCTTTATCCTTCTTCTTTGCCTTTGATCCTCCAACTTTTATTCAAAAGCTTGCATCCTTTCTATATCCATGTCTTTATTCAAGGAAGTAATGGTACAATCTCTAACCCGGTTCAGATCTAATCTATCCACGTATCAATGAACTCGATCATCTATAGCAACAATAACATTAGGAGCATACTAGCCAAGGTGTTAAATTGGAGACTATGCTCTCTCACGCTCATACCCCCTTGGTAGAAATTTAAGAATTGATTTACATGGGCCCCTCAAATCTCCAATGGCAGATAATTAACAAGAAATGTCCTTTTGAACTCCTTCAAAATAATTGAAGGTGTATCTGTACCCCTGGTTTTCTTCCATGCTTCATACCATAATATGACTACACCCTTTAATCTATATGTTTCTAGCTCAACAACATCTATGCTTCTTACATGCATAACATCCAGGGTCCGTTGGATTTGATCAACAAAGTATTGTGGATCTTCGTTAGGATCCAACCCAGTGAAAGAAGGAAGGTCCAAATTAAGAAAGTCACGTATTCGAGTGCTAGCTGCCCTATCTACACCACTAGTATCCACAAATAGACCTTCTTTCCTTTTACCTTGACCAGCAACTATACAAGTCAATAACTGGACCGCATTCCTCAAATATTGCTCAGTAGCATTAATAGGAGGCTCTTCAGGTGCTACTTCCCTTCTTATCTCTTTTGGAGGTAGAGAAGTCAGGGAACTCTGTGATAAAGACTTATCTGGAATCTCACTTTGATTAGGTCTAGCACGTGATTGGCTGGTCCCCTCTCCAAAATCTATCTTCTTCTTTTAGGCATTTATTATAAATGACCAGCTGATCAGTGGTAAGAGAGGATGACCTATGCTATGCATTTTAACCCTATGCTATCACAAGGAGAAGAAGTTCAGGTAAGAAGGTAGATCTTGGAGAATGGACCAACCAATCCTGAGCTAGACCTAATCAAAATAACATTCCAAATGAGTCCTTATCATAGAGTTCCCTTACTCCTCCACCTCAAGAGGAGCTAAGGGGGGCAGCAACACCTCAAGAGCCTCCTATTAATGCTACTAAGCAAGATTTAATGAATGCGGTCCAATTGTTGACTCATATAGTTGCTGGTCAAGGTCAAAGGCAAGAAGGTCTGGTTGTAAGTACTGGTGGTGCTGACAGGGTAGTTAGCACACGTATACGTGAATTCCTTAATTTGGATCCTCCTTCATTCACTGTGTCAAATCCTAAAGAAGATCCACAAGACTTTGTTGATCAAATCCAATGGACCTTTGATGTTATGCATTTAAGTGATATAGAAGTCGTTGAGCTAGCAACATACAAATTTAAGGGTGTAGTTGTGTTGTGGAATGAAGCTTGGAAGTAATCCAGGGGAGCAGATGCAGCTTTAATTATTTGGAAAGAGTTTAGAAAGGCATTTCTTGACCACTATCTACCATTGGAGATTTAAGAGGCCCGTGCAGATTAATTCCTAAATCTCCACCAAGGGGGTATGAGCGTGAGGGAGTACAATCTCCAATTTAACTCAGCTAGGTATGCTCCTAATATGGTTTCTACTATGGAGTATCAAGTTCATCGATACGTGGATAGATTACACCCTTACCTGGTCAGAGATTGTACCATTGCTTCCTTAAATAAAGATATGGACATAGCGAGGATGCAAACTTTTGTGTAAAAGTTAGAGGATCAACGGCAAAGGAGAAGGATACAAGAGTCAGAAAGAGCTCAATCCAAGAGGACTAGATCGACGAGGCAATTTATACCATCCCAAGGTGAGTTCATGCCTTAATTTTCTAATAGACCCCCTAGGCCATCATTCTCATACACTACAACTAGTGCTCCACCCCGATATCAAGGGTCTAGGGGAAACTAATCTGGGCAACAAGGTGGAATCCAAGGTTCACGAAAAGCGGAGTACCTAAAGCAAGTGAGTATGAGCCAATCAAGACCTTCTCAATAGCCTTGCAAGAAATACAAAAGGAGTCATCCAAGTTCATGTCGGTTTGAGACAAATGTTTGTTTTTGGTATGGTACACCTGGTCATATGATGAGAAATTTCCCTCAAAGGGATACGGGTGGTATGGCCCAACCCACTGGATTAACTACATCATCATCGACAGTGCCTTCGTTAGGTAGGGGGCACAATTATCGGCAGGTCATGTGTAACGACCTGAAAATTTTCAAACTTTGTAATGGTTGGTCAAGGTTAGTATTAAACTATTCACGGTTGAATTTTGGTAGCCATGCGTTGTATTTAAGTGGCCGTATTTAAAAAAGATCGTTTGGTGAAGTTGTAAGGTCGGTTGGGTAGTGGACTTTGAAAAGTCATATCTTTTGGTACATGATGAATTGTGTGGGCTGCTATATCTTAAATCAAATCCCTTTGAGTTATCTTTGCAATGCAACTAGTTTCACTAAATTCAGAGTTCGTATGTGAAAGCTATGGCCATTGAAGTGGCACTGCCCGTGTATGGAAAGGTTCTGGAAAAGGGAAGTAGCCTGAGTCTAAGGCAGGACCACACGAAAGGGTCCATGAGCCGTGTGAAGGCTCATGGCCCGTGAGGGGGTCCATGGGTTGATCCAGTGAGTGGGGGTGAGTAATGGGCCAAGTCCAGAACCAAGTGACGTCTCACGAACCACTTCACGGTCCGTGTAAGGTCCCACGGTCCGTAAGGGGTCCCGTGAAGTGTTCGAGAGAGTTGGGCAAAGTTCAGAGTTGGACTCCGGACCAAGTGATGCTCCACGGACCAGCACACAGTCCGTGAGGCCTCTTATGAAGTGATCCAGAAAGTCCCCCAAGAGGTCAAGCCAAAGTCGAGGCCAAGTGAATCAATATGGACAGGTTCACGGACCGTGAACCTATAGACAGCCACAGTAGGCCTTCCGTGAAGCACTACATCAATGATTTAGTCCGTTTCATTAATAGTTAATTCATAATTTAATTAGATCCTATGCCCCTTTTAATCTTTCTAAGGTCTCCTAACTCCCCTAAATCAAACCCTAAGCCCCTCTAATTTATTCCATCACTCTCCAATTCACTCCAAAATTCTCTCAACTCTCTTGAACTCCATTGTTGAAAGCTTGAAGAAATTTGAAGAAATTCACTTATCTTGCAATTCCATTCAATTCTCTTGATTAAACTCAAGGTATGTGGGTTTGATTCATGGATTTCCTTTCATCCATGAAGACCCAAGAACCCTACTCTTTAATTTATGAATTTAAGCTTCCTTTAATTATGGGTTCTTTAACTCTTGATATATTTTATTGCATTGAGTTGTGGGCTGTAGAAATTAGGTGATTTAATGATGATTTAAGTTTGAATTTTATAAATTGCATGGAAATTCTTGAAGGATCAATGTGCATGTTCCTTTAATGGTTTAATATGCATGGGTCAATTGCATTATGATTTGAATTGGGGTTTTATTATGAATTATGTTGAATTACCTATTGAATTATGATTTTATGGTTTGAATCTCCATTACCCATGCACTTGATTTCTCATTCATGGCATATGCATTGAAAAATGGTTATGTGAAACTCTTGCAAGGGCATGGCCCTCAGTTATGATATGATATGTTAAGGTTTGTGATCACATAGTCTCTTGTTATGGCTCTTTGAGCATTATGGGTGTTTGCACCACTTTGATATGTTATGAAGGCTTGATATGATAAGCTATGTAGATGAGCTACTCCTATTGCATTGATATGGAAATGATTATGAAAATTCTTATTGGCTTTTTAGCCTATGTATTGATATAGACTTGATCATATTTTGGTTTGGCTATGATGTATGATTTTGAAAAGAATGTCAACTCTCTGTTTTGAAAAGCTTGAATGGATATATATATATATATATATATATGTATTCCCGTGGGATGAGGCTTAGTACCGAGGAATTGGAGTCGAGGTGAACTAGCGCCAAGGGTCCATACTCCTTTTCGTCAAACCATGTACCAACATGGGATATCTCCCTATATTAGGATTGACTTGTTACGTATCCCCTTGTTGAAGGGTTGACTAGGGATCTACCTGGTAAGTATACTGGATCCAAGTAGTAGCTTGCTCGGGTCTCCTCCGATGTCAGTTGAGGCAATATCCTCGCTATAATAAGACCTTAGGTTGCATTTCATGCATCATGGCATGGCATATTGTTATAATATATTCCCCTTGGCTATGTGCATTCATTTTGTATCACTTGTCCCCTTGTCATTTTGTTTGGTCATACAATATTGTCATATGCATTGCATGCCTGCATACTTAGTACATATTTTGTGCTAACCCATACTTTTATCTACATGTTCTAACCATGTAGGGACCGGTGACGACTTCTATCTTCCAACGGACGACAAGTGACATCTTTGGAGTTGCTAGCTTGTGGTGAGCCCTTTTGTTCAAGGGCAATAGCCACCTTTTATATTCCTTGTATTAGTTATTTTCTTATTCTATGTATTGAGGGTGAGCCCTAAACTATGTCTAGGCCCCGCTCTTTCTATGTAGAGGTTATGTTGTACACACTAAACGCTTGTACATTGTATTATGCTTTATTGGGATTTTATGACTATTTGGATTTGTTATGGAAATGATGTTCGATTATGCCTATAGTTATGCTTATGGGATTGTGAATGTTGGGAATGTACTTATGTGGAAAATCCCCTAACCCGGTATGCCCCCATAGATTGAGTCCTACTTACCCGCCCCTTAGAAGTACTTGTTATATGCTATGTTCTATGTGATTAATGCTTATCCCATTCCTGGTAACATCCCCATAGCTTGAGTCCAAAGCCTCGTTTTCCCTAGAATTATGTGTTATGTGTTTACTTTTCACGCTTTCGAACTGATGATGTAAGTAATGATGCTATGATGGTTTGATCAAGGAATTTCGGGTTCTCCTTAGCCATGTCACATCTAGGCCCCACTTCCGGGTCATGACATCATGGTAAGGGTGTTAGAGGAGCATTTAGTTCTAGTGGAGCTCAAAATCACATGTATGCTCTAGGAGATCGGCAAAATTTAGAGGCTTCCCCAGATATGGTTACAGGTACATTGTCCATATTTTCACAAATTGTATATGCATTAATTGATCCAGGATTTACTTTATCATATGTTACTCCATTAATTGCTGGGAAGTTCAAAAGAGTGCCAGAATTATTGATTAAACCATATGAAGTTTCTACACCGATTAGTAAGTCTATTATGGCTAGAAGGGTCTATCATAACTACATAGTAACTATTTGTGACCATGACACATTAGCTGACCTTGTCAAGCTAGAAATGATAGATTTTGATGTTATAATGGGTATGAATTAGTTTGCTTCTTGTCATACTCGGGTGGATTGCCGAACTAAGATGGTGCAGTTCCATTTTCCAAAAGAGGTAGTCCTTGAATGGAAAGGTAATATTGGGGCTCCGAGAGGTAGGTTTATTTCCTACTTTAAAGCAAGAAAGATGGTGTCCAAGGGCTATATATGTCATTTAGTGAGTGTGAGAGATATAGATGCAGATGCCCCAACCCTTCAATCTGTTCTCGTGATAAATGAATTTCCAAATGTATTTCCTGAAGATCTCCGAGGTTTGCCTCCCAAACAAGAAGTTGAGTTTCGTATTGATGTGCTTCCATATACGTAGCCTATATTTATTCCTCCATATAGAATGGCCCTGGAAAAATTATGAGAATTGAAGTAGCAATTAAAAGATTTGCTAGAGAAGGGATTTATACGGCCTCGTATGTCTCCTTGCGGAGCACCAATTTTATTTGTACGCAAGAAAGATGGCTCATTGAGGATGTGTATTGACTACTGACAGTTAAATAAGGTGACGATAAAGAACAAATATCCCCTCCCTAGAATAGATTATTTATTTGATCAGTTACAGGGTGCTATGTGTTTTTTAAAGATCGACTTGAGGTCGGGTTATCATCAAGTGAGATTCAAAAATCAAGATATACCAAAGATAACTTTTCGAACATGGTATGGTCATTTCGAGTTCTTAGTCATGTCGTTTGGGCTAACAAATGCACCAGCTATTTTTATGGATTTGATGAATAGGGTTTTCAAGCCATTTTTGGATATGTTCGTGATAGTATTCATAGATGACATTTTTGTGTATTCAAGATCAGAAGAGGATTATTCTACTCACCTACAACAAGTGTTACAAATTCTTCGTGATCGTAAGTTATATGCGAAGTTTTCTAAGTGTGAGTTTTGGTTAAAATCTGTGGCATT